>OZ022595.1:20329875-20599875 GCA_963669155.1 Arbacia lixula | reverse complement strand
TTAGCAACTAAAGAGAGATATGAGCACTCCAAATTGTTATTCTAACAAAAGTTTTCAGACTAATAATCTATGAATGCAGTGATCATTCCTTTAAAAGAAACTGCTGAAAGATAAAAGATAATTTATGAATGATGTAATGTAACAATGAATTGCTATGACAGTATGAGTCGTAACAATGGAAACTCAATCCACAGCAAAAAATGTTTTCATAAATATGACATGCCTCACCCAATCACCACAGCCAGCCATTAGCCGGCTATTGACAGTGGGGTCAGTAAGAATATTCAGGGCGGAGCATGGTAAAATAGGGGTAACTTTGTACCTCTAATAAGAGTCTTAAAGAAGAGGATGGGGGTCAGAGATCTGGATAAATGGCAAAGGGAACATACTTGGGTATGAGGGGGTATTTGATGAGAACAAGAGTGTATAGGAGGGCGTGGTTGAGGGAAGAGGGATAAGGAGAGCGTGAAGTTTTTAATGGTATCCATAATCATAAAAAAAAGGAGTTTTAAGGAAGACAGGGTTATGGAAGGGGGGCTGATACCGGTATTGTTGTCACAATGGTAGGATGATGCCATGGGAGGAATGGAGCATGTGAAGTAAAACCAAAATGAAGTGGAGGAGAGCGGTGGATCCTGGAGGTTAATACCACAGTCTTACCATTCTAGTGGAACAATTCAAAAGAAAGGAGGGTGGAGGTGGTAAGGGGGAGAATTGGTGGTAATGGGCAGACTTCAGTGGGATGCCAGGGAAGTAAGAGGGGTTGATACCGGTGCCTTTTACCATCCTGATAAGGCAATGCAAAAGGGAGGTGGAGGAGGAGGTGTGGACAGACGGGAGAGTGTTGGTGTTACTGGTAAGACTTCAGAGGAATACCAGGGAGGAGGAGGGGAGGGGGTTGATACCGGTGTCTTACCTCCCTGATGAGGAACCAGAGAGAGGAAAGGGGGTTGGTGTCTTACCTCACTGATGGGACAATGTTCCTCTGCTGAGTCTGCACTGCTGGTGATCAGGATCTGCTGAATCTCACCCTGTCACAAAAGCAAAATTGGATAGAAATATATCAATTCTCTGATATAGAACCAAAAAATATCAATAATTTCATGCTAGTTTTCATTAAGTCTACAGATAAACATTCTGATCAACAGCATTGCAGTACTTGACCCCAAAGTAGTTTTCATTCAGTTTGCATTAGCTCCCTCATGATTGATGAACGCACAGATAAAGGTAGCAATTAATTGCAAGCTGTGAATGTGTTTTTATTTCAAACAATAGACCATTTTTGTTGTATGTGCAAATCTTATTCACATCGTTCAAACAATTTATTACTAATGGCAACCCAAAAGCTTGTCTAGGGTTGTCGAGTAGCAATGACTAATAAATTCAGAGTGCATTCCATCCATTGAAACTGAATCACAAAAAACAGGTGAATATAATACAGTGTCACCAGGTAGTTAGGGGAGAAGTTGTGAATACATTCTGAAAAAGGTTGGTTACCCAAGGTAACCTCAAAGCATGTCAGAGGTTTGTCCAACTAGCAACAACTTATTGATCCAAGGTGCATTCTACCCATTAAACGTAGAAGAATCTTGACAGGCCTTCACTAGGCAGTCAAAATGAAACCTATCAACCAGATTGTAACATTTTGAAAAGGTCTTATTAAAGGGTGCCCCTTATGATAAGCACATTATAGCCAGCAAGATCAGAACTGAGCTGAGCTGAGGCTGGAATAATATTTCCGAGACCCCTCCCCCCCCCCCCCCTCCATCATTGGTTACTAGGCAACCGTCTCACCTGGTACTGGACCCGTTCACCCACGATGCCCAGGTGCCCGACAAAGAGAGGGGCCATCTGGGGGAACCTGATGTGCCAGCCGGGGTGCTTCTCAAACATCTGGGTGCCCATCTCCTCGCACCCGAGGAACAGGGTCACCTCATTATCCCGCACCCCAAACGAAACCTGCGTCCACCTGTTGGCAAAAGTCGGCACCACAAAGGTGGCTACCGGTATTGACTCCGAGGTGTAGTCAATGTCTGTGAGGGTGAGAATGATGCGGGTTTCCACTATGGAGATATCAGTGATATTGACGCTGAGGATGACTGTCTGGTGGTGTGGGTCAGTGATACCAAAGACCGTACCCCTACTCCCGGCATAGGGGCGCAGCAGCATCAAGATGGAGAAGTCCGGAAAGTTTGCAGAGAAGTCTAGTGGGAGGACGATATCTACATGGCGGCCAGCATTGGAATCGCCTTCAAACTTGAATGCTGCCCCCGTGATCCCCTCGGTGAACGTGACGCCCATGGGGAGAGGGTGACCAATGACCTCAAGGATATCTTTGGTGATGACATCTGAAAGATACAATCAAGAAAGGAATAAGTTGAGCTATTGAGAATATCGGGGTACATTTGACCTGGTAACAAGGAAGAATCAAACATTTCTTCACGGGGGGTATTTTCAAAAAATGCCCCCATCTCATGAAGAGACATGGACAGACAAACAGACAGACAGGAAGACAGACAGATAGGCCAGCAAACAGGCAGACAGACTGACAGTCATACACATACAGACATAGAACTAGAGAGTGAAACAATGAGATACATGATGATATAAGAATGTACAGTGATATTACCCCCAAAAAGATACAAATTATAAATTCGAGGGGGAAAAAGTTGCCAAGAATGACATTTCATACATAACAGGGTAAGGTAACTGTGAGGGTATTCTAGTCCATAAAGTACCATGGCACTCGGTCGAGTCATTGCAAGGTCAAAACTTTGGCAGATGACTGACAGGAACAGCATTGGACCTCTCCATTCAAATTGATCACTTCCCATTCTCTATCTCTCCCAGTATCTACATTCCAAGCACGGAATATTTGGGCTTCCTCCCAAAATAAATGTTTTGCTTTTTTGTCAGGCTGAAGCCAGTGCAACAAGAATACATAGGGACTCAGGGTAATTTAGCCTTAGCGATTAACAGAAAGTGCCCTCTTGGACAAAACAAGAGCCAATGGAGATAAACAAATTCTACATTTATTTGATTTGTGGGGGCTACTTTTTAAAGCCTGATATGATAAAATTGAAAGCCTTGAACACTGTAATGAACGACACCCTATTGAGGAAAAATTCATTACACAGGGGCTCTCCTGTTATCTATGGGGGCTGTACCTGGCACTGCGGGGGCTTCAATGCCCTAAGCCCCCATGTACATTTTCATCGTGAAAATGTTATTTTTCTTATAGGTTATAATACCAATGGTGTTTGTTTCATGACTTAGGCTTGAATAGAAGCCAGTGTATAGAATCGTTTATTTTTCCCTTGGCTGGCCCTATGAGTAGCATATTAGTATGCAGGTATGGTCTCAATTGTGACACAGATTCTAAACATAAGTTTGGAATATCAGACTACAGCCTGACTTGTGTAGGCCTTATCCAGAGGCCTGTACAGCTAGTAGTCTCTGCAGTTCAGACCTATTGATTGACTCACCGATGAGGGTTTGAGATTATGCCTTAGAAGCATGATATGCCAATGATACATTCTTGGCCCGTTCAGTAATCAGCCTGCATATTTGCGGGCTGGCGTTTTTCCACTCAGATACTAAGCAGCATGCATCCTATATAAGCTGTTGTCTGTGCAATAGACAACAGGCTATGAACAAATTCCAAATACCTTATAGGATACAATTAAGTCACATCCCCTTTATTCCTCCAGTCCATGGCAAATTTTGAAATCCTTACTGGACCAGGGCTCACAAAGCCAGAAAATCTTTTGTTTTTATCATGAATGGTACAATGTAACACTTTGTTTGTAAAGAATGCTTTTATTTATCATTAGCCTCGGCTTACAAAGAACATCCTGACACTAAATGCTGTATATATTTTAACCGCAGATTTTACCAAATAAATGTTTTATTTACTATTCATCATTATTTAACCATGAGCAACGGGTTAACAGATCTTCTATCAGATATATCATTCCTTCTTCCATCTTCTGTCATTCTTCATTCTACATCTTATTCAGTCTTCTCTCCAAGTCTTGAACTGTCCAGAAACTTCAACATTCCAGACCTCAATTATTCCGTCCCCTTAGGTCACGGAGTCATGTCCATTCTTTGTCCATCCATTACACCAATGACGTTTTAATCAGCCAGTGTAAACATATCCCCACACCTCATGACATTATGGCCCCACAGTGTAGCCATTAAACCAGCGATCAAGGGCCACAATCTGGCACTGTTCACACACAACTCCAAGTGTTAACATATCTCTACATCTCAATGATAATCTGAATGACACTGTGGGTGCACAATGCAGTCTTAAACCTGAAATATATCTGGTATTGCTTAAATACAGAGCCCTAGGACTCCAACTGGAGATCTATTCATATGTATTCTTACTTTTTCCTTAGACTTCATCTTTAAATAACCATTTCTAAACAGATGTTTTTCCATCAATGTCCTAAGAATACATACCTAGAAACTATAAGCTTAACTAATGCTCCAAATTAGTTACAAGCGAAACATAAATATCTTTAAAATATGCCATGATTGATCTGTCTGATCGATCACTTGGTGATTTCATCAATCCACTCATGAGTCAAAATTTTACCATTTTGAAAAATAAGGTTGGGGTGAGAGACATTGAGGTTGGTGTGTTGATAAGAGAAGATAAAGAAAACAATTATATCGTTTTAAAATACGTCCATACAGCTCTGTTTGAACACGACTCCTACGATTCCATCAAGGAGCCCAAACTTGTGACAACTTTGAACTTCAGGTCGGGGTGAGATGGCCAAGGAAAAGAGGAGGTGGTGTTGGACTGTTGATGGAAGCAGGAGCTAAAGTTTCCTCTTAATCCTCCAGGGAGACAGCTTTCCAGAGAAAGCTGAAATCTGAGATGGAAGGGTCAACTCTGTGGCTCCAGGTTTGTAAGGAGCCTTTTCCATCAAGTCAGATTAATATTGTCAAAAATCAGAAGTATTGGGACGTCCAATCCTCGCATTCAATCTGGCTATGTCAGGGTGCATGTGTGTGTATATGACAAAGAAGTTGAGAGAACATAACAAAACAATTTATTCTGCACTTTCTCGTTTTCATTTTAATGATTTTGGAGTGATGTCATGATGGCTGTAGTGTATTAGGACCTCCAATTCCAGCATTTCAGCTGGTTGTATCAGGGTGCATGTGTGGGTATATCACAAAGAAGTTAACAGAATTTTCCAAAAGTTGACTTGCACTTTCTCATTTTCATTGTAATGACTAAGGAGTGATTTCAATAAGGCCACTGATCCAAAGTACAGTAGAAGTTCAGTTGATATATCATAGATATTAGTTTGATAGAATCAAAGATAGTTTTTACCTTGTGAAGCTTGTCTGTGTTATAAAATATAATGATCAGAATCATAGTTGAAGACTTTTGAGCACAATTCCTGGTATTATTATTTATTATCTATTACAATAATCATTCCTACAGAAGTGAATATTTTTAGTCATTTAGACGTCAATGACCTCACCACCAGAGCTGGGAAGGTTGGAATACATGCAATTGAACTCAATAGAGGCAATCAATTATCAAAACCTTCCATTTATCGGATAAAACCCTCCTAATTTCAATATCATTCATTGACATTAATGTGATTGATATCCAAAAGATTTAATCAGAGATAAACTTGAATGCATCCCCTCCATTTTTAGAACCGACAAGAATTTAAGATCAAATGGAATCTGTATGACTAAGTGAGAAACAGCGTACAGAGGGTAAGTTGAGTGTCTTTCGGTATCACATGATCCCAAGTTGTGATTTACTTACAACATGAAAGGTAAGACGTACAAGTGGTAAAAACTCATGGACATGTCATCAATGGAGTGCCTATTCGGCTATGACCAAGTGACACAATTTTGTTTTAGGATATCTGGATATCTGGAGGAAACCATCCAAAGATTGTGAAATCATTGAAATTAAACAAAATCCGAACTTGAGGATGGCAAGCAGAACAATTACGCCCTGATTACGGCCCATGATCATTTGCATAACTTCCCTGTTACTTTAATAAATTAAATGTAGTATTTGATGGATTAATGCGTTGTTGTTGCTGCTTTCTTCAATCCTTCTATAGGATTGGAGAAGAAGGGTTCAACTGACATCTGATCGTATATTTTTGAGGATCTTGTGTAAAGCGCGTTCATTGAAGGATTTCTGTGCTATTGAGCTTTCCGCCCGATGGCCTGCCAACTACTGAATAACACACTGATAAGATATCTATACCACATAGCAACCTACCACATTGTATACATGGTTTAACCCTTTGTGTGTCAGATGAACTGCAGCTCTATGTGATTTGTATTACTTGTATAGAAATGCATCACTGGTGTACAACAAGTTCATCAACATGCTCTATAGAGTTCAGTGACCTTGCAATGAAGCTCTATAGAGAAGGGTGAATGCGAGGTCAATGGTGGTAGCACATACTTGGGCTTCATCATGGCTTGATGATAGAGAGGGATAGTTTGATGGTCTGTTTGGATGATTAGACACTCATCAATGCTGTCGCCATGGTCAGGAGCTCTGTCGCCATGGTCATGAGCTCATGTGCACTCATAGCTGCTATGAGAGTCATCCCCTGCCCTTATCACCTCATCCTCTCAGTTCATCTGTCCCACTCTTTATTCTCTTAATATACATCACTCTCTCCCTCCCTCTCTCTCTCTCTCTCTCTCTCTCTCTCTCTCTCACTCCCTTTCTCTCTCTATTTCTCTCTCCTCCTTGTCACTCCCTTTCTCGATCCCCCCCCCTCTCTCTCTCTCTCTCTCTCTCTCTCCCCTCCCTCTTTCCTTCTCTCTCTCTCTCTCTCTCTCTCTCTCTCTCTCTCTCCCCTCTCTCTCTCTCCCCCCTCTCTCTCTCTCTTTCTCTCTCTCTCTCTCTCTCTCTCTCTCTCTCTCTCTCTCTCTCCCTCTCTCTTTATCTTGTCTATGTCTATACATATCTGTCCTTCTATTCATATCTTGTCTGACTCTCTATGTTTGTTTCTCTATCTCTTCCATTTTTCATGAAATCTCTCTTCCCTTTCTTTTCTCTCCATAATCTCCTCTAATCATGAGGGAAATATGACTTGTTACATGCAGCTTTATAGAACTAGAATTGTGAGGATAAATATTTTAAAGCCAGCAGCAAATTGCAGGGGAGGGACTGACCAAACCGCTGCCAATTTCTCATCTCAATATCCTTCACGTGTCAGCTCAGTTGGACATCTATTTTCCTCTTCTACACCCAAAACAAATTGTTTGATTTGAAAAGCAGGTGTAGAACAGTTCCAATCTAATTCAAACTTGAAACACAGTCCACTACCGGTCTAATGGAAAAACATGCATCTGGGCTATCAGGTTCAATTGGTGAGCAATGTTTGAACGTTTGCTAATAATTGTTAATACTTTGTTTGTTACACTGGTACAAAAACAGGGTTCCATGCCTACTTTTCTCTGGTTGTCAGAATTGAAGAAAATACCTCTGCTTCATTGAAGACACATTGGTGTGGGGATTTTTGCTGAATTAGATTTATATTCATTACTCATGCCTATTTTGCATCAATGGTGCAAAAAGAATTAAAAGTACACTACTGCCTTTAAAGATTGTCCGTCCCTTTTGCAAGCTTAAAATTTGAAATCGTCTATCACGATCGTAAATTGTAGAAAGTGTGATTCAAGACCATTTCTAAGAATATAGCATGTTGAATCTTTCTGTATATGTCAAAATTCAGCCGTAAAATTTCAAACCGACTTTTTTCGTACTACGAAAAAAGTATTAGTCTTTGTTACAGTATCTATGTGGTTATTATGCATGTGTGAAATCCTAATCTTATGAGTAATTTCTTTGAGTAATTAACTTTGGAGATGATTCCTTCTATAGAGCAATTTTTTTTTTCATAATGCGTTTTATAATTTAATACACAGATTAATCAATAAAGCAGATATTTTAACACAAACTGCTAAGAGCCTGAGGTGAAGACTATTAATCAGACGTTGTTTACGTGCATTATTTGAATTTTACACTACGTATCAGTTTGAAATTATGAATATACAGCTTGCTAACATTTCTCTATATGTTTTGCCAACGTTTCGATGGTTTTGTGGTGATCTGAAAAAGGGACGGGCTGTCTTTAAAACCTCCTAGAAAACTCTCAAAAGCTACTTCCGAACACAATTCTTATATTTTTCTGCGTCCGTTTCCTTGAGAGGGAATGTAAATACCAGGAGCACATTTAATCATTGAAGACAAATATTTACTGTGTGTCACTCCACTTCATTTTACAACACAGAACGAGCTTTGAATTGTGATTAAACAATGATAAGGTGTAGACCACAGAGAATTATCAAACAACTGGTATGTATTACCTCATCATGCCTGATGCATCCATCATAAAGTTGGTTACTTACAAGTCAGGTAAGACACAGCATGGGGTAAATTCTCTCATACACCTACACAAAAAAATATTATGTAGCATTATCTACATGTATGCAACTAAATCAATAGAATTTACTCCGATGTAACAATATACATGTTTTACAGTAGTGGGGTTAATCTCTGAATTTGAAGATCAAAGTTTATTTAACTCTGAATACCACCAACAAAGAAACTGGACTTGATGATGCAGTTTCTATTACTGAAAATTGTGCTTTTGTTTTTATTTTTCCCCATTCTCAGCATAAATTGCCACCTGCTGTTGTGACCAAAACAAGTGGTATTAGTGTTTCCATTTTTGACAGCAAACTTGACCAAACTGTCAGACAAATTAAAGCCTGGTTTCTCTCGTCCCTGCCCTTGCCAGCCCGTACTGCATAGGAGAGCAGAGCGGGCCGACATGGAGGCGTGGAGAGGGAAAAAACGGGAGGTAGCAACCCTGATTGAATTAACCCCCTCATGTGACCTTTGACCCATAAATGTCACACAGATGACAGTGAGGTACCAGCACAGCTACATTGTCCATACACATACTGTGGTTACTGCCGTAATAGGTTACTCGTGGTAAAGACTACTGGATCCATATTCAATGGAGTGCTGTTTTGCCATGACCATGGGTCTAGATCTCATTTGATTTTGGGAAACTTACTATTGATGGTAACAGCCCTAGCAACAAGAGTAATGCTGAAAGCCCATTGGCTGCTTCCATAGCAGTTACCATTAATAGTTAATTACAACAATTGAAAATCTATATGCAACAGGGTCCGGGAAGGAATCATCTCAAAATTATAAAATCATTGTAATTTAATGAAACCGGGAAACAGTGGTGATGGTAGAATCATGCCCCTATGCCCATAATCACTTCCACTAATACCCCCTTACATTTGAAGGAGCATTTCATACATGTGATTGACAGCTTTCTATACACAATTCAGCAGAATGATGTAAATATTTTGAATGAAATATTGCATGTTAGGAGGTCAGAACATATAGATTATAATGTTGCTGCCAATTTCTGAGTTTGAAAAAGGCCAACGGGTATTGTGTACACGGAGGTTAATCATCATGTTGTCAAGTGATAGTCAAACAGATCAGGGCCCTGTTGCATAAAACTTACCATTGATGATACCAATGGCAACTTCTGTGGAAACCTTGAATTTGATTAGTAGTTGAGCGAGGTCACCATGGTAGTTACCACTGCTGACAGAGTTACCATAAATGGCAAGTTTTATACAACAGGGCCTTGGTTATGCTCCTTCACAAACTTCAAGCTATTGAATACTCCCATAGAACGTTGTATCTCTAACAGAACCAGTCTTTACACTCAGCAGGATGGGTGTTCAGCCATTTATGGTACACAAGCTGACCACATCTAATCCCCTTTTAATAAGCTTTATCCTAATCCTATTTCTTAACCCATATCCTAATCCCAACCACAAAATAGACTCAATGGAAGTATACTAAAAAGTGAGTAGACCATATGGACTTAGACCAACCAAATGGGAGAAAACTAAGTATACTAAATGGCTATGGTATGAATCGGTGCTGAATCCTAACTTCTCCTGGCCAAAGTTCAATCACCTGCTGCCTGGACCGGACCAGGGTAGCCAGCTGAACTCCTGTGTGCACCCTACCACACATCCCTCACCCCCCCTAAGGCTCCTATTCCCCTCATTAGTCTGATGACTAACACATGCTCTTCACACCCACTGGACCACGCTCCGTACTTCCCAGAAAAAATTGACCTGTAATTCTCACATTTTATCAGCCATATATATCGAATAAAGAGAAACACTTGCAAATCAGCACAAGTAGAATCACTTGCAGAGCTTCAATTGCAATGACCGGATTTTCACTACCCTAACAGGGTGAGAAGAGAAGAATAAGTCTTGTCAGATCTAAACCTGATTGTACCAGCGAAACTTTGAATAAGTTGTTGTAAATTGTTATAAGGGCTTAAGACTTGCTAGTAATCATCTAGCAAACTATTCCTATGCAATATGAGACAGAAGTTTTCACTAGTGATTGAAGCAACACTGCACTGAACAAATCAGTAAAAATTAAGTTGGGATGGTGATTTGCTGTTGCCATGGCAATATAAACAATGAGTTGAGAAGAGCAGAAGCCCTTTCTGATACCCTTCCTTCATATCAAAAGGGATCCAGTGGCAAGACCTGTCAACACACCAGCCCACTTCTCAGACTTCCATTCCTACCTCCTGCACAATCAACAAGTCTCTACGTACTTCAGAGCATCCGCAATAATTCATCTTACTCCTCCGCTGAAAAGACCGACCCACTTCCCCCTCAAATAACACAATCATGGCAGAATCCCTTCCCTAAACAATGCTTTACAAATACATCTGTCATCATCTGTAATTAAGCTAGTGGTTCCAATAAAGGATTTTCTACACCCACTTCTGAGCCCCTCGAGATGAAGCTTAATGATTGCCTGGAGATAAAGAGGGTGGCTTATGCCCACATGTTCATCCAAAATATGGATTTCTTTATCCCTTGGAGTCTGACAACACCACGCGTTCCGTGAGCTAACACCCACCATCTCAGATAAACCTAGCAGAACAACCGACTGTCAGCTGTCGGTCATATCTACTAGATTCAAATACTCAATTTGTGGGAGGAAAAAATCTAGCTTATCAAAGCTGTTTTCACAATGTATAAGAAGTCTTCACATACAAGACAGGAGAGGAAGTAACCAATTCTGATAACAGCATGATAATAATATGAACAAATTGTTAAATGCTATTCATATATTTAAAACTTTCAGTTACACTATATGGTAAACCACATTTTCATGATATTTATGTGATTTGAGACAGTAAGTTTAATATTTTCTAACTAGTATTACTCTCTCACTATGGAAATATTTGAAGAATATTTAATGTGAATGTAACTTGAAAACATTTGTTTAAAAACTATCCACTAGTCCTGCATAATTTAAAAGAAGGACCTTGTAAAAGAAGGGCTTGGAGTTCTATGTCGCACATTGCTCCATTACAGCAGGGAAGCTGTATAAATTCACAAGAAGTTTTCAACCCATTTTCTTGCCAAATGCCACCTAAAGTACTTCTATTATTAACCAGTCATAGACATGTGTGTACATTACCAACTTGAGCATGAAATCTGTCTAATATCACACCATTGTATCCAGGCTCCCGTCCCAGACTAGGGCAAACAAGCATTCAAAGGCAGCCACAGAATGCTGGACACATGGAGGAATTCACATTGTATTCATTGCTGCAGCGCCTAGAGGTGGGGTTTCTTTAGATGTGTGAATTCAGCAAAAATAGAGATGGGAGAGGAGATTCTAACACATTTATCAACACAAAGAGATGGATTTAAGCAGTATCTTGTGGAAAGAAGGAAGAAAAGTAAATATACACATCACAAACTTATAAACAGCAGCCTGGCATGCCCACTGATGTTGCTTCTCTTTCTCCCACATAATATATTACTCTTTCTCTCTTGTTTCGCTTACTCTCACTCTACACCTCCCTCTCCCCCCCCCCCCCCCCCCCTCTCTCTCTCTCTCTCTCTCTCTCTCTCTCTCTCTCTCTCTCTCTCCCTCTCCCTCTATCTCTATTCACATGCATATTGCAACCTCTTCCTCTTTCTCTCTCCTGTCCTCTCTCTTCAGCCCTCTCTCTCTTCATATATTTCTCTCCCTCCTTCTAACTCCCCATCTTGCTCTTCTGGCCCCTCTCCCTCTCTCTCTCTCTCTCTCTCTCTCTCTCTCTCTCTCTCAGACACTAACTTCCATAGACTTTTTCTTTCTCACTCCTCTCCATCTTTTTTTCTCTCTCTCTTCTCCTCACTGATTCACTACGCAACATCGCTCACATATTATCATACCCCTGAAAATGGAGCAGGTTATAACGATGCATGCAGGTTCAGTACCGATGACCTTACATCTACATACAGAAATAAACAGAGATATGTAAATAAGCCTGAACCAAAACAGAAGCTCAGCTGAAGAGCCTCAGATTCCATTCAAGACCGGTCTCTCTGTGTGGTCCCCTGACAACGGTATGCACTTACATGAACTTGATGAATGTGTTCATACAACATACTTCATTCTGACAATCAAACATTATCAAAATATTTTGATGGTGTCCAAGGCAAGCAAGAGATAAATGGAATAACATGTTCCTGAATTATGTTTGCATTCCATTCAAGAAACAATGAACATATTACTGCACAATAAAAAAATGAAGAGTAGTGAAAGGGCGAGCGGATAAGCATTAAGATGATGGGACCCTTCATCGTTGTAGGATTTTAATCCCGAGATTAAACAAGTATGGGATCAGTGATCATGAATGGTGCTCCTGTAATAAGCCCGATGATTCTATCACCACTGCCTATTCCATTATGTGACCCTTCTTATAGGGACTCTTGAATTATTTGCAAGAGTGAGTATGATACACATAATTAGTACAGTTTGAACAGAGTTTCTATTAATGTGCATGGTAAATGTTGTTTTAATTCTCAATGTAAACATTATTGTTTCAATGTAAACATGCTTTTGTTGATGTGGACATTGTTTGAATGTTTTTTTGCTTTTTGTTATTAATGTGAATGTGTTAGTTTCGATGTGAATATTGTTTGAATATTTTTTGTTTGTTAATTCTCAATGTGAACATGATTGTGCCAATGTGAACATGCTTCTGTCAATGTGAACTGACCCATGTCCCTTGCTCTGATATCATTATCCTGTGTTTACATTCAGTGACAGCTACAATACACAGAGATCCCATCCAAGGTATGATATGGATCATCGGCTGGCCCACTCCACCCCACTCTTCCTCCCAAGGAGGAGATGGGAGGGAGGACAAGACAGGCCAGGCTCATCTGCCAACCACACTGTCATTCACAGCGCCACTTAACCCTGACAACAGTTTGCAAATATCATCACAAAGTAGTCAGGAAAGTCTCCAGATGAAAGGGGTGAAGGAATGACCCAATTTTATGAAGTTGGATTAATATTATCATTTTGATTTATGAAAACATTACAATATGTTCTACATTAACCAATGAGAATGAACCAAAAGACGTTTATCTTCAACAAAACAAATCCTTAACACCAACAAGGTCTTACAAAATGTGCCTCAGCACATTGAATGAAGTCTTCATATTCCAAATCAAAATGAGATCCGCAACTTTATGGACCATCATTAAATATATATGAGGATGTAGTCTGTTAACATTCCCTTTTCAAACAATCATGTGTTTTGAACAGAGGCATTTTTCTTCTTTCATTTTATACAACCTGATATAAATATGGGTCAGGGTAACGCAGAGCTGCAATCTGGTAGTAAAACTGTCATAGTTTCTTAATATAAAGGAATTAAAATCAATTCTTCATCTGTTTATGAGAGTAAAACGGTTGAATAATCACTCATCAAGCTCATAAAGCAGATTCCTAGTGGAGTCCGCTGG
The DNA here is from genome assembly GCA_963669155.1 of Arbacia lixula. Classification (NCBI taxonomy): domain Eukaryota; kingdom Metazoa; phylum Echinodermata; class Echinoidea; order Arbacioida; family Arbaciidae; genus Arbacia; species Arbacia lixula. The sequence continues at coordinate 20,585,970 of OZ022595.1, read as the reverse complement.
ACCGGCTTTGAGCCAAGCGAGAAAAGACAACTTCCGGCCTGGAGTAAAAACTGGGCGGAAATCAGCCGTGAAATTGGCGAGCTTTTCAACAGCTCATGAACAAGCAAACACAATTCCAATTACAGCATTCTTTCAAACTTGTAGCGACCAACCATACTCCCACAGATCTGAACAGAAGGTGAATAATAAGCACGAAGATTATATCTTGCAGGATATAACCTGATCTTGTTAACCTATTACTTACTAGATTCTCATAAATGTATGTCTGCAACACACATGCTATCCAATTCCAGGATGCAATAGATAAACAGCCTAAAGCTCACTCTCAAACGGATATACCCTGCTGTTTGTAGGTGCCAATTCATCCATCTTTAGAAAATAGGACTTAAAAAGTAATGAGCCGCTACATGAATATACAGCAATCATAAACATTTGAAATTGTTATTGTGGTTAGCAGTATCCCTTTCCGTGCAGTGCTAGCCCAGGGAACATTTCAAGAGTGATTTGACCACAACTGTATTGCTATTATCCAGAAACCAAAAACAAATTATGATGATTTAAGCAGGATTCACACAAACTTTTTCCATTTATCATACTTCCAGGATTTGTGTGCATAGGGTGTCTATTTAAATATTGAAATTCTTGGGGTTCAGAGCTCAAGTTTCCATGTATACCAGGCACTTGGTGGTGTTGATCTTTGGTTTAAGTATTTCACAAGATCTAGTCATGTCTATATTGAGTTACCTCAATGAAGGCACGCCACCATGTACTATACTTCTCATCTATCATTCACTTCTCAAATCAAGAAATAAGCAATGTTTATTGATACCGGAAAACTTATATTGGGTGGGGGAAATCTATTGATAAAACAGCATGCTTTTATGCTGAAAAAGTCTTATTGTTTTGCTGAACTCAAAATGACTTGATCCTGTATACACATTAATACAGTACTATCTTACAAAATTAATGTACCAAATCATGTCACCAAAATCTATGTCTGAAAAGATAGACATCACGATCTCATTTCATACTGGATATGTTGAACTTCGGTTGCATGTGACACAAGCATTTTCCCCCTTTTTACAAGGCTTAATCCATGCAATAGATGTCATCAAAAGAGCTTATTAGGTGTTCTGAATCACACACACTTTGCTTTAAAGGGTATATACTGTACTGGGAAGACAAAAAAGCCTTCAAAAGGTGATCATGAGCAATCTTCTTGCCAATGGTCTTAGATTCATGTATTGTCCACTTTAGAAACTTGCTGGAAGTTATTAGCCCTCAAATGATCCACATGTTGAGTAATTAGTGATTAAATCACAAATCCTGAAATTGTTCGGCCCGAACATTTTGAAGATTTGTAATTTAATCACTAATAACTGAAAATGTGGATCATTTGAGGGCTAATAACTTTCAGCAAGTTTCTAAAATGGACAATACATGAATCTAAGACCATTGGCAAGAAGATTGCTCATGATCACCTTTTGAAGGCTTTTTTGTCTTCCCAGTACAGTATATACCCTTTAAAGGGCTACTTCATGGTCTGTTGCCACTTATTCAGGTGTCTGCATTCAGCCAAAACTGTCAATATTTGACACACTTGCTGTTGCCTTTCACCCTCTGTGGGCTCCCTTAATCCGCTACTGTTGTCACATTAGTTCCGCATGCATCGTTTCAAAGCGCTCTGCATCAAAAGGCCCGTTCACACACACCGGAAATCGAAATTACAATCGCGATCCAAATTTCGATTTTTTTTTCCGACCGTTCATACACAGGGAAAAATCGCACATCCCAGCAAGGAAAGAAACTTGCATGACCGAAGACTGACCCCGCTGTCCCAATAGAGTTTCGCGCGCGCGCGATTCAAAGAGACGCTTGGCAAAATAATCGCGATTATTCTGAAAAATCGCACTAATAGTGCGAGTTGGATCGCGATAAGGATCGCGGTAATTAGTGCGATTTTTCTGTCCACACTGGAAAAAATTTCGAAATTCTGATCGCGATTAGAAAATCGATTTTTAAATCGCGCTTTTTCCCTTGTGTGTGAACGGGCCTAAAGAATGAATATCACCATCTAATACAACATGTGAACATTAAACCCTCTTACTACTATGCCAGGAAAAGCCAATGACTTGTTATACATTTCAAGCACCCCTGGTATTGAGAGGACTAACCTGCAAATGCAAGCCTAACCTTGAAGTCGAAGAGACATGCCTTGTGAAATAAGAACCAAGATCAAGGAAAGGCAAAAGATGTCAGCATCAAATGAAAACGTCAAGAAACAGAAAAGCAATTAATTCAAAATGACAAGCAACAAAAAAGCTGTGGAACACTTAATCCTTTCACATGTTATCTTGAAAAGTGCACAAGAATGCAGTGAAGCCTGAATTTTGGAATTATCGATCCATTTAACAAATTAGGCTTAGGCCTTTAATATAATGCATGTATATGGAGCAGAACTATATGGATTATATGGATGATGAAACACAAACAAAAACGAATCTGCTTGGATGAAGTGATAATCTTGAGCAAATGTAAAATTATTTCAAAACTGAATACATAAATTTATAGATCGATCGGTCGGTCGGTCGGTCGGTCGGTCGAAAGATAGTTGGTTATTTGATGCACTGCTATACAGAGCAATGGTAGATGGACAGATAGACAGATGAAGGGAGTAAAGAAACTCAAAGAGACTGCTTTTCAAAATTGGTCTGAAATTGGTTAGATCAGATTGGTTATGTAATGATCCATGTGCATAAATGTCTCAAAAGTTGTTTTAACCTGCAAGCTTCAGTGTTAAATTAAAGGGACACAACATTCACAAATCCACATGGAAAATATCAATCCACTGCCCACATTCACAGTAGCATTGAAACCAAATTGCTATATATTTTTCCGATCTGTTAGTACTCCGTGGATATGAACAGATCATGCTTGGATCAACACTAAAAGTAACTCTTTGTTTACCTCTATGCACTTTATTATCTATGATACACATAAATCCTATAGATTACAAGTTGATCTCACACAAGATGAGTTATAAAGCCAGAACTAAAATGGTTACCCCCCTGGTCCCCGCTAGAAAATTCCTCTTCTGTCATCAGACATGTGCCGTAATTTAAACAAGAAAAATGGTTTGACACTGGTCCTTGTTCTCATATCCTCTTGGCCGGAGGGATGATCCCTTCTCAGTGAGGTAATATCAGAAATTATGACTAGACTTCTGAGAGAGGGGCACTTCACCCTTTAATCTGGCCCAGATGGCCTGGCTATCATCCACCTATGATATGGATCCTGTCAGGTGATAGTCTTCATACCAGCCTTCATGCTATGTTGTTGGGCATTCATAATCCAAAGTGTACAATAGGGCCGAGCATACTCACAAGACTAGTCACTTTTCCATTTTCCTCTCTTCTTAGTTCTTCTCCTCTTTTTCTGGCCAAGAAGAAAAAGAACAGAAAGGTCTTTAGGCTATTGCAGCCAGACCTGCTTATTAAAATGAATTTGGACTAAAAATACCCCCAAAGCCTGGGATGTAGGCTACAGAGAGGGAGATGACAGAAGACGAGATGCAACCAATGCCTGGACATTACCCAACCCATCCACACAATACCATGTAACCCCTGCATGAATGGAGGTGCGTACATACATCTTCACATGGGATGCATACTGTACGCTCTGCATTAATTGGATAAGAAAAGTCTATCGGCCTTAAATCCAAGTTAAGCAGTTGGGATGTTGGAAGAAAAGGTGCTGCCTTGCACATTATCCCACCCACAAACACCCAGCTATATAACCCTTATATTAATGGGAGCACTCAAAGACTCATACTAGAAGCCAGGGGATTCAGAAAGGGGTATGGAAAGATAAGAGGTTGCCTTGCACATTGCCAAATCCACTCACCCAACTCATCTATCTAACCCCTGCAGTAATGGAGCTACGTCGAAACAATCTTGAAAACTAATAACACTACATCATTCATCAAGCACCCTCCATTTCGACATGTAAACAGCTCAGTTAAGTAGTTTTCTTCTATCCAATCTTCTACTAGGGTTGTAAACTACACTTGAAGTATACTGTTCTTAAATCAATGATACACAATACGCTGTTAAGTAATGGTGTATCAAATTCTGCATTCCTAATTGGTAACAACCTCTACATAAGTAAGGACATACAATTAGTCTGTTCTTTTATAATAATGCTTTACATTTCTTCATACACATTTAGAATTCTCCATATCTGATGAATTATGAATGCCACAACAATGAGAGCCATCCAGTATGAATGACATGTAACATATTGTCTACATCCAAAGATGAGCACTTCAAAGTCCAAGTTTCCAACATCTGGCAGCAATCTTCTTCATCTTCCGCTGTTATTCCAACCGTAATCCAAGATGCGACAAATAGATTTGACAAATTTGAGGTTTACAGCATTTTTTTTTTTTTGGTGCCAATGATCATGGCTCGTCCATCGTTGGGTTTGGTTTAACGCTCTCAGTACCAAACAACAATAGCCTCATGTGAAATACAACACAATTTACTACCTATGGGACTGAGGTGGTTTAGATATCAGTGGGCGCAGGCTCCAGCTTAATTGGGTTGACAGGGTCACAATGTCATCAATTTTCAATATTTTTTTGTGACGTAAAGGAAACCAGATGTCCCCAACGATGGGTATATATTTTTATATATATATGTATCATTTAACAGTCTTCATTTTGAGAACGAATGGCATTCTATCATTAATCCAAATTTGTGTTTTTTGGTAGCAAGCCTTACAGGAAGGTGACAGTTGGCATTCATGGAGCAGCACGGTCTACGGATTGAAATAACGGTGTTATTTATTTCTGTTATTATTATCAAGTGTAAGGATGACAATGCTTGAATAAGCAGCCATTAATGCATATTTTGCATCCACTTTAATTGAATAATGATGGAAAAGTTATCAGATTCCCCATTGGTACAGTCTTACATTTAGTTATCACAGCATCACAATTGTTTTTATTTCAAACCCCTGAACCTCTAAATGAACAGGTTTGAATGTGCTACAACCAAACTCATATACATAGCTACATTAATGTAAGTGGAATGGGACTACATGCAAGTCGTTCTTTTCAAATAGAAGGTACACATTGACATCAATTGACCTAACTTTGTCTATTACAAGCCGCAGTGCCTATCATTATTCCTTGAACTTTTGACATCCTCTTTCTCTGCTCCGAGCAGATTGTTAGCATTCATGACGCTCAAAGGCTGATGGCTTCAGTCGCGACATCTGCTGTGAAATCAGCAGGTTGTACAACATCATCGGAATGTTCATCTCCATTCATAAGGACATGACAGATAACACACATGCGGTATGAATGTTGAAGTACAGTGCTATGTAAGCCCCTTACCAGTCTGAGCATATGAATTCATTGTGCAGGCAAGTTAGCTATCTGCCGTATATTTTCTCTAATTGATGAAATAGGTGATCTTGACTACCAATATGGCTGGATTAAAGCCCAAGATTCCAGCTTACAAGCCACTACCCCACACCAAGAGCATCCATCATACCTGCATGAAGCTAGGTTGAAGCTCCGTAGTATTTGGTGATGCATTGTGATATAGCCTGACAGTCTAGGTTGAGGCGATTTTCCTCAATGCAGATTTTATGCACAGACGTGACAGGGCTATTCATCTGTTGATTATAATACTACAAATATCATCTGCATTCATACCTGTAGGTAAAGTTTACAAAGAGGGCACACACTTCTTGAAATACAAGGGGACATTCACAGTGATGAACTCAGGGTGGTCACAAGAAATTATTTTATTTGTGTCAAAATAGGGCAGACTGTTATTTTTTGTCAGATAGCTATGTTGGACACACGTGCACACCCCTGGAATGTATCGTGCATCAAAGAAAGCAAAAGCAATGAATGAGACCACTCCTGTCTCAAATGGTGGTGCAGTAAATTAATTCTCTCATTACCATTGGCATGAAGATGTGTAGTAATCCAATAGCTTTTTTCAAGGCCTGGTAATATAAGGGTTAATGTGTGGTACACAGTCACTTTCTGGATCTTGTGCTCACACCACACATTTCCCTATACTATGGACCACCCTGTTGAGCCCCTTGCATAATGTCTGTTCATGTTCACAGCACATCACCAGCACATGGCAGTCACCGGACACTCAATGACACAACAGTTGTCATCAGACCAGCTGTCACAATTCCATCCAAACTTCACCCCCGGCTGATCCCTTGATTGGCTGTCTATTAGCAGAGGAAACGGTGGGATGGAACCTCATCACGCACACTACAACCCATGTCAGACCTACCTCAGACAAGACTCCAATCCAGCAAATCAAACATAATATGCAAATACACAAAATAAAATGGATGTCATAATAGAAAATATCCTAAGATTACCCAATTTAACATTGTATATAGCCTGGTTTCATGGCTTATAGACCTAGAGTATTTAATTTAATAAGTAATAATACACTGTTTATCTAATGTTTTTTTCTTGTAGCATTTACAATGAACTCTCTCAGTACCAGGCGAGAAAATTCGTATCAAATATGTAACGTACTTTTGGTACTGAAAGTGCAGAGATGTTGACCAACCTTTTAAATTTTCAGGTACTTTGTGATCTAAAAAAGGGGGATATGACATATCAGTGTAACATCGAAAGATATTAATGGAATAGCTTAACCGAAATTAGCCCTTTGTGCAACATTGGCATATTTTTTAACCTTTTACAATCTCTTTAACAATCTCTATAAAGACACAATTTGTCTAGCTCCTGAAAGATCTACAAATTGAACCTATATGTACATACGTAGCTCTCGGTTGCCAAATGGTCTGGTCAATACATGAGATTGCAGTTTCAGAAATAAGCTTCTGCCTTACTTGTTCACCCACATTGTGCTACTTCATCTCTACCACTGATGATGTCGAGGCATACTGTGTCACATAGAATGTATATGAGAGATATTTAGCAAGCAGACGACAGATGTCACACACCTATTCAATCATGCTTATTTGCTATGCGAAAAGCCATCAGTCAATGAGCTTCTTGGCACACCTCCCCGGTAGAAGAAGATAATGTATACTTGAGATTTACAGAAGTGGGCTAACTATGTGGTCTTACATCAAATGTTGGCAGCAACATAGAGACAGAGATGGAGAGACAGAGAAAGAGGGAGTGAGGGGAAGGGAAGGAGGGAGTGAAAGACAGAGAGGAACAGATAGGCAGAGAGATAGAGGGAGACAGAGAGAGACAGAAAGAGGCAGGGAAAAGGAGAGGCAGAGTAAGATGGAGAGAGTGAAAAAGAAAAGAAAGATATAGAAGGAGTAATGGTGGGTGAAAAGGAGAGAGAGAGTATTAGAAACAGAGTGATAAAAGTAAAGATAGAAATGAGAGGAGTAAAAGAGGTTGAATGAGTGAGGTGGGGGCAGTGGAAGGAGAAAAAGAAGAGAGGGAGAATACATTCAAAGAGAAAATGGAAGAGAAATATGACAGAGAGAGAGAGAGAGAAAGAATGGGAGAGAGTGGAAGAGAGTGAAAGAGAATAAAAGAGAATGAAGGAGATTTAAAGAGACAGAAAGAGACAGAAAAGGGGAGAAAAGGAGGAGAGAAAATACTAAAAATAAATAATATCTATAGAGGGAAGAGAGAACAAAACATAGATAAAGAAACTTAATTATTTGAAGTTATTAAAGAGGTGCTAAATATCCTTTACATCCCTTCACAGCATCATGGGAAATAGACCACCAGGGAATGACAGGACTACCAGCGATGAAAGGAAGACTTGACATCAACAAAAGCTGACTTGACAGCAATTACACCATGTTGTCCCTCATTACAGGATTAATGATGGCACTTATATGGCAGGTAAAGCCGGGAAGTGATGTCCATTCATCGAGACCACTCAGTGGAACTGCCCAATGGTTCCAGAATGGACCAATCCACTCAGAGAAAGACCACTTTGTATTCACTATACACAATCAGTCATTTCAGGATTTCATCCTTTTTTTCCAATAGAAATCTTTAGGTAGACTGACCATTTTCTGATTAGTTCTCAAATTCTGTTTGAGTTTACATAAGGGTGACTCTTTCGGTGAAAGTTGATAGATCTCTAACTTTTCTAGAAATAATCACCTTATTTGGTGACAAGCACAAACTGATTTCCACATGGATTCAGCAAAACTATCAGAAAGCAAAAGTTCAACCAAAAATATTTGTAACAATATGTATCCATGATCATCAATATTCAACTTCTGCCTTCAGGCCTCATCAAACATTTGGTAATGTTACCAAAATTCAAACATTGAGAGGTGAAAGATGAAAGTAACAAGATAAACAACAAAAAATCTCCTTTGTATACAAAGACATTGTGATTGTATTAAAACATGAAGAGAACATAAACTTTTTCAGGGTACTTCCCTCATGAACACATGGCATATATCATCCAACCAATCTGTCGAAACAAGCAGTGCTGATTTATAAATACAGTATCCATCAGAGAGAAAGACATTCGTGTGAGACGGATTAACATCTGTGACTTGGCTTTGGCTGCATGCCAACAACATGCTACACTAACCCTTTATGTTATTGTTACCACAGTGTTTGCAAAGTTTTGATAATCCCCGTCGCAAAACACAGAAAATTGAAACATTACATACAAGAGTATCACGGATAGATAATAATCTTCCATAGCATCCTGCCAATTCTGAGCATTTCTCACACGCAACGCCGTGAATCATGAGACGTCATTCTGAGAATAAAATGCTCTTTTTTTGTAATTCTCTCAACCCCCATTGAGAGAAAAGGGGGCTGTCTGACAGCTCAGTTGGCTAGATTCCAGCCCAAGATTCCTGTCATTCAAGCTACTCCTCTTGATCAAGAGCTTCCCAAGTATTTGGTAATGCAATGTGATACAAGATGACATCCTTAAAGGCCCTTAAAGGAATATACCATACTGGGAAGACAAAAAGCCTTCGGGCAGAACATTTTGAGGAGTTGTGATTTAATCCCTAAATTACTCCAAATATGGATCATTTGAGGGCAAACAACTTTCAGCAAGTTTCTAAAATGGACAATACATGAATTGTAGACCATTGGCAAGACAATTGCTCATGATCACCTTTTGAAGGCTTTTTGTCTTCCCAGTACAGTATATTCCCTTTAAGATTGAGGCATCGACAGGTGACTTTACTACCCTTTGTGTGCCAGATCAAATGATGCCCTATGGGATTTATGTACAATCATGGTGAAAGATACACACTCTGCACATAACAGGTTAAATGCAAATTTCATGCATAACTGCTTATTAAAGGGAATATACTGTACTGGGAAGACAAAAATCCTTTAAAAAGATGATTGAGAGCAATCTTCTTGCCAATGGTCTTAAATTCACGTATTGTCCATTTTAGAAACTTGCTGAAAATTATTTGCCCTCAAATAATCCATATTTGGAGTAATAAGTGATTAAATCGCAAATCTTCAAAATCTTCGGCCCGAACATTTGGTGTATTATTAATGTTTCACTAATTACTACAAATGTGGACATTTGAGGGCAAATAAATTTCAGCAAGCTTCTAAATTGGACAAAACATGATTTAAGACCACTGGCAAGAAGATTGCACATAATCACCTTTTTGAAGGCTTTTTGTCTTCCCAGTGCAGTACATTCCCTTTAAGGTTGAGGCATCGGACAGGTGACTTTACTTAACCCTTTGTGTGCCAGATCAAATGATGCCCTATGGGATTTATGTACAATTATGATGAAAGATATACACTCTGCACATAACAGGTTAAATGCAAATTTCATGCACAACTGTTTAAGCAAAAGTTGTCCATGAAAAAAGCATGACTAGAAAGGACTATTAGCAACAGCTAGCAACAGCTAGCAAGTGTAACAGGTGAATGTCATAGTATTCTCATTCTCAACCGCTTAACTCAAAATAGGGTGCTATATGTTAGTTATCTAGATCAACAGTCATAAATTGAACTATTTTCATTCCAGGCACATTTAGTACCCAGATACCTATTTAAATTTAAATTGCTTTTTAACATGAAAATAGTGTATATGATTGTAAACCAATGCCCAACTGCCTGGAAACCAGGCTAAAATACACTGCCCTACTCTGAAAAAAGGAAGCAACTGACAAATCACTCAAATCTGGGTTATTGGTACTCTTCGATTGTACCCAGCATTCCCTATATACAGGCAAAATCTCGGCGAGATATTCAATCAAACATGATGTGGTGTTGCACTGATGCCAATGCAAGTGACAGACACATTTTCCTCATTTACAAGAAAAGCCTCTTATGTTAGTTGCTTCCTTTTGTCAGATTAGGGCAGTATAGCAGGTTTGTAGCGAACAGGTGTTTTAAACTATTATCCCACAATTATTCACAATCTACTTTGGCACTTTGTCCTTATTCCTAAAACAACTGGTGACATTTGGTGTCTTAAAATATCACAACCTCTGTCTGGCTCTAACTACATAAACCATTACATCGAATCCAACAAAATACAGACTTACAGGAAGAGAACAACTTCCTCTCTACTGTGCTATCCTCAACAGAAGTTTGTTATTTTCCCAAAATCCAAATGGTACCCAAAAATTAGGAATTCTTTCTGTTTGCCACCAAACCAATAGCATGTTTGTGCATTACTGGGTCAAGAGGGGGTAGGAATGGCACAGAATGAATTCAAGTGAAATGAAACATGAAAAATGACATTTTTGTAGATTTCCCAATATCATCGACAGACTTCTGAACCTGTGCCAGCTGACCATTACTTTACAAAGTTAATCAAAGTTTACCCGTCACTCACAGCTTCTTACTTTCTGGATCCTAAAAAAAAACTTACAATTTTAATACTTTCCAGTCTAAAGAGCTCTTGCCAGGATTGATTTCATGGTGTTTGAATGTTAAGTGCAAAACTTTTTAAGCAAAAATATCACATGCAATGAAAGGCCAGCATACCATAGTTGTTGGTAACCCTCTCATTACCATTGACATGCAGATGTGTGGTAAGTCAATGGGTACATCAAAATGTGGTAGTGTGAGGTATATGGAACCCCACATTCATATGAGGGTAATTTCTGCACATTCATCAAACTAACTATTCTATTCTATATGAGCATAGTACTAACATTTTCTGAGAAACATTTGATGCAAAATTTCATTTGTGGCAAGTCAATGGGTATATCAAAATTTGGTAATGTAAAGGTTTACCCCACATTCAGATGTGCGTAAATTTTATATGAACATATCAACCTAACCATTTTCATGAGAAACATTTGAGGAAGCACATCCAAAAAGGAAGTAGAAGTGATGGACTAGTGAATCAAGCCAGTATCCTGGAGAATGTACAGCAGGTGGATAGAATCTTTCACTGCCATTGTTCTTGGACAAGTCACAGAATGGTCATCTAATGACTAAACTTTACTCATGGACAACAAATGGCCAGAATTTCAATATGTATCTTCCTCTTTTCTAGCTTTGAACCTCCAGATGCATAGAATGCTATAGTTAGATGCATTACTCAAACACACTGCTTCTGATATACAATGCAGGTTTTGCACACTTTATCACACATATTCTTTCTTGTAAATTATTAACATATACTAATATCAACCTTTTAAAAATAATTTGTTCAGAGACATTGTTTCCTTTATCATTTATTTCACACAGTTTAGATGATACAAATATAGTATAATCACAAAAAGAATTTAGAACAATTAACGATAATCATGACATTGAATTATGAAACATTACAAGGAAATTAAAAGCAATATACAGACAAGGGTGTCAAGAGTCTTAAAAGTTTTGTTTGTGGCAGATATTCTTCGAACATAAGCAAAAAACAAACTACAAAGTAGATTGAAAAGAAATTTAGAATGCAACACAAAAAGAGAAGAAAAGAAATGTCAGAGAGTATTGTTGAAGAGAAGGTTGCAAGGGGAGGGGGACCGGGGTAGGCGGTTGGGGAGAGGGCAGGGATGGTGGGAGAGATGAAAGAAGTTGGAGCAGGGGTTACTGAGTATCACAGTGCCTCCTAACCATTACCAACGATACTCCTACAACCTTTCAATCATTTCTTCCTAATCAAGTTCCTTGCTCCTTTCGATCCATTCATTCTCCCCAGACTCCATTCCCCCCAAGCCTTTTCCCACTCCTCATGTTTTCCCAGTCAACTCATGTACCTCAAGCAAAAACACCCACAAAAGACTAAAAACAACCATTTAGTTGCCCGGCCCAAAGTGCCACTTTTTTCCTTGAGGAAAGCCACACAGAAGCCTATTTTCATACCCTAGAAAGAGGGACCCTTTTCATTGAAGCATTATCATTCATCCTTTTTTGCCTGATGATTTAAAGTATTACGTGTATATCCCTTATTCTCCTACCATGTGAATATGCAACACTCGGTACGGTTGCTTTTCACACTTCACAAACATTTTTAGGTATTCATGTATTTCTGTTCTTAATATCCATCCATTTTAAGTTACGTCATGCAAACAAATCATTCAAAATAATAACATTCGGTCACTTTTACAAGAGGTGATTTAAATCATTAAAATTGCTTCTATTGAAATCATGATGTACCTCTTTTTTAAAGACCCCAGTCTACTCAAAATAATCAATTTAAATCAAGAAAAGCAGTATATTTTCAGGTAGTGGAAACAGTTCCTGTGTTGATATCCGTCACATCAGACTGCTCAAAGGCAAAGTCTGACGGTTTAATCGTGGCCTAAAACCACACCGTCCAGATTCAATCTCCATCCTCCCATGCCTCCAGATATTTTCCAATTTTCTCAAGTTAGTGAATGAAGTCTGGGTGGAAGGAGGGAGTTATAAAACAGTGCCTGACATCAACAGACTAAAATAGAGACTGAATCATGCATGCATATCATACATGAAGAGACTGTACTGTTCGTGACTCATGCTTTGAGACTTGGGGATTTGGGGCATAAAAGTTTTCTTTATGTGACACATGTGGACATAACTTCTACATGATCCCATATGACTCATAATTTGGAAATTGGGAATTTGGAAGATAAAGCTGTAAACAAGTTTTGATTCCATTTTTGTTATGGTACAAAATATTGAAGGTTGTTTTTATGAATGGTTCAGCCCCAGTGAAAAAAACAGCTTGTAGCTGGATAATCCACCTCATCAGTGGAAAGAATATAAGGGGTTGTACAGTAACAACTAACTCTTTTTAAGTATTCATGGTGTTAAGAAGAACAGAAATTGGCCAGAAGAACAACATTCCTGTAAATCATATTGCTTGCACATCTGCTCTCCCTCACTTGCAAACATCTCCACACTTTAATAATTTTATTCTTTCTTTGATAGACTCTTATTTTGAAAATATGATTACACATTTGTCTCCCGAGTTGCATAATTCAACATTCATCCTTCTAATAATACAGGATGTAAACCCAAACAAATAAAACAATAAATGACAGTTTCTTTGGAACTGTTTTTTCTGTACCAACATGTTATTTCCAACTAACAGAGGATGTTAAATTATTATGTGAAAGTGTACTTTACCAAATACTACATACATGTCTATGAGAATAGAGCATACCTTCCTACTAGAGTTGCATGGCAACCCTCCCTTCTGCATTTCTCTTGTCAAAGTTATTTGCCAAAAACCTTTACTGCCTTCTCATGGACTCTCAAAATGACAAATTCTAGGGTGAGAAAATTATGATATCATTATGAAATTGAGAGGTTATAAAGATGAAAAGACATTTTAAGAGTAAACAGAAATGTACAGAAATTGTGCCTTACTTTTAAACCCCTCTGTCCCGACATTCTCCCATTAGGGAAACAAATCATTATAGCAACTCAAATTTAACAATGAAATAGAAAACAGTTGTTGTCAGCTGTTCTTTAAATTCTGATAAAGATCAATTGGAGGGCCAGAAAATGACAAATAAAATCATACTTTTCATCACAATTTTCATAAAGATATCAACACTTATTTACCCTAAGGGAACTCTGGCATACCTTATAAATCACTTGGTGGGATTCCTGTTGTAAAGAAAGAAAAGGCCCATTTGATCTATGGTGTCCTTCAAAGCCCCTTTGCTGCTAAACTATGCAATCATCATTTCTACATCTGTGAATGGCTGAGCTGCAACAATATTTTGTCAACTCATGTGATGGAGATTGAACAATATCCTCTCTTTGAAACCAACACTCTTTCACAATCTGAATTGGCAAATTGAAATTCTTCATGACAGATTCATTCATTTATGGATGTTATTGATGATGTTGATGTCAAATCAAACTTTCTACCTTTCTCTAGGGCTTGACCTAGTTCAATTTCATCTATGCATAATTTATTCTTTACATTAAAGGTGAGGGTTAGGAGCGTTTAATGATCACAGGCAGGACCGTTCTGCTGCCATCACCAGTTCAGTTTTCTTTTGATTTTGACAATTGTATCCTTTTGAGATTATTTCTTCCTGGTATCCCAAGTCAAACTAGAATCAGGTTGCCAACAATTCTCAGCCCAAGTAGCAGAAAGAAGCCGTAAAAAATTGCTCAATTTAGTAAAAGGTAGCCCAAATGGAATTTTCACTATTTGAAGGCTATATCTTTATTTATTTTTTTCTTTCTTTTTTTATTATTATCATTACTATATTATTTTTTTGCATGTGGGTGATTGAAGTCAGAAGTAACCCAAAAGAAACTAAGAAGCAGTAAGGCTTTGCAAGTCACAGCACAGAAGTCAAAAGTAGCCCAATCGGGTGCCTAAATCACTGCTTTGGCAACACTGACAAGAATAGGACTCATTGTTGTGATTATGTATCCAGTAGTCTTTACTACTATTCCCCTCTAATTTAATTTGTGCTTAATATTTCTGTAGAATTTCTTTCCAATTATGGTAGAAAAAGTGCAAAAGCTCCAGGGTTTTTTTAACACTCTTTTACACACTGCAATGTTTGGCCAGCATAAATGCTTGCACACAAAATATCTCTCACTTGGGAACTTTTTGCATGTTACTCATGAATTCTGCACAGGTTCAAATAGTCAGGCAGAAAAAGGCGTACTCATACTACATGCCAAAAATATTATACAGTTTTGTTGGCAGTAATGGTGGACAAAAAATATCTTGATCTGTTTGAAAACTATTTCTCTCAGTGTAAATCAGCCTAGATATAAATTCAAAGCTACCTTTTAGCTAATTTGATGGATCATTTTTCTCCTCCATGCTTAATGAGGCATTTAACCTGCATGATAAAGCACGAAAGATGCAAAAACTGATCATTATCGTGTCATATTCCAGACTCCTTTGTGCCATCTAGATTCTAGGCTTTGGCCCCCAGGCACTCAATTAGTAAATCACTTGTTGTGAAGTTCAAGTTTAACCTCAACCAAAAATCTTTGATGAAAACGGAGCAGAGCCTCATAAGAGTAATTTGATGATGCCATTTATCATTCTAAAAGATTTAGGGACTGTGATTTTGAGCTTCTTCTTTTCAATCAGCCATGTCAGGCTGGGGCACTAGGGACAGAGAGGGCATGCAGGAATGTTCACAGCCATTGCTACGGTAACATGTTCAAAATTACATGTTTTCTTCTCATTACCAGGTGAATGTTTTTAAAGCCTGTAAGCCTACCATTAATCAAACAAATGAAGAATATTATGCCATGTCAAATAATGTTGAATGTTGAACATTCTGATGTGAAAGCAACATTTTGTACTTGTGTTACCATGACTCTCAACAGTGATTGAGTTGCATGTGGGTTGTGTGTGGCTGTCTTATCTGCATGTTCTAAGAAACAATTGATATAAAAAGTCACATTCACAGAATTCTGCTATTGACTTATTCTTCTGCATGTACATTTCCCATGCAATTCAATGCAGTTACTAGCTCTAACTTCCTTCATTACACCTACACAAATGTAGTACAGCTTGTTGTTAAGTTTAAAAAGCCTAGGTACTATGCTGTGGAATGCATGGATATGATTGTGTCTGGAAACAACAAAGTCTGGAAATAAAGACTAAGAGCAGGCAAAGAAGATGGCTTATTCTTTAATTCCAGACTTCGTTGTGTCCATGCCCTACACAGGCTTCAACCTACGCTAATTTAAACAATTTGGAACAAAATCTTGCCTTATCCCAGACTACTTCTTCACTTCTTCATGTCATATGTTCAAACTACACCAAAATTATCAACTTGGTAGGTCCGTGGTATCTTCATTACCTCCCACAAACCATAAAGGATTGATTGTATGTTCCCATCTCCCTCATGGTACTGGAATGCAAGTACCACTAAACGGCTTTAAAACCCATCTTCCCATCCAACCTCAGACACTTACTGCTCAGATGGTAGACATTGGAGTTAATACCCCAAACAGGTGGAAGACATTGAAACCGCCACCCCCCCCCCCCCCTCTCTCTCATTAATATCCTTATAGATGACTCATTCATAGAACAGGTTGTGATGCACTTCATGTGAACATTAGTAGCCTGGCTCTCAGGCTGTTGGTCATTTCTAATCCCAACTATTCACTAAAGGGGTCTGACTGCAGGAGACTTATCATTGTTGATTTCATCTCTGGCTCACCCAAACTGACAAAAGAGGAGAATGACTAAGTGACTAGTCTTAGAGTACTAGCCAAGACTAGAATATAAGGGAAATTACCAGTTTCTGTGTTTGTTACTTGTTTGTTGCTTCTTTTTCTTTATTTTTTCTTCTTTTTTTTTTTATTTGGGTAGAATCTGTTTATCTTTTATGCGGCATTTCTTTCACAATTCTAAACTATGTGATTGATATTCTTTATTCAGTTAGATATATTCCACATTCAGTACCATTGCATTGTGGGTATCTTTGTGGTACTTATTGAGAACTTGTTGCTAAACTTAAAGTTGCTTTCAGCACACTGCTCCTTTAACTATGTGTGTGTTTCTTTACCCTAGGGCCAGGGCAGTGCTCATTCTGAAGCTAATTAAATTACATTAAAGACAAGCACAGGATCTTCATCATCTACTAGTATTCAACAACAGTTTAGGGATAATTGCTTAATTACAATGAGGGACAGTCTGCCTGTGGTGTTAGAGTAATCGTGCATGGACCTTCCATCTCAATTATTGAAAGGGGTTGGAAACTGGCTCTTTTGTGAGTTGTGAAAGTAGCCAGCATGGGGGCCTCATTTGTAGGAGGAGTTTATTAGTTCACACAACACTCCTCACTCCTGCAGTGATTTCACAACCTCCATTCATTTATGTAGTCTGGCTACCAGGCTTTTAACATTTTTAATCCAAAATGAAAAATAGAGTCTAGTACTCAGAAGACTAGTCACTTCATTATTCTCCTTCTTTTGTTGGCATTAGTCTTGGAGAAAATATTGCAAAGGATTAGTCTATTCCACCAGACCCCATTATGGAATAATTTGGATTAGAAAATGCCTAACAGCATGCAAGCTAGGCTAAGACCTCACAACTACCCCCATTCATGGAAACTTTGGAGAGAAAACACAGAGGACTGACTAAATAGGAAACTGTGGTTTGGAGTATTTCTGGCTCTCCACTTGCCCATTGGCGACGGTCGCCACGGGATCACAAGAGGTCTTATTAAATACATATGAGGACAATGTAGCTATTTGTTCATCCATGAGTAATTCCAAAAGAATCTGCATACTTCTTCACACAAAGAATTACTGCATGAAAGTAATAATAAAATGGTACACAAAAGAAGGAAGCTGTGTTTGTTTGCTTGTTTTTTCTTCGGTCGTAAAGACAAATTTGTGTGGAATAAAAACACATTACTTTTGATTGCTTCCTCCCTTTTATAACCCTGAATCTGCTACCAAAGAGATGGATAAATACAAAGTCAATGAGGATAGAAGTGATGCCTTTCCAACCATCCACGCCTAGATGCATAAGGAGTTGAAAGCTTGTAGGCAACAAGCAAAGATTTTGAATGAAGTTCTTCCACCAGTTATAAATCTCTCATAACTATTGGTACAAAGATGTGTAGAAAGCCACTGGAGGTTTCACGGCTTAGTAATGAAGGGTTAATGACAATTTGCTACCGTTATTTAGTTGATCACATGTTCAGTTTCTGATCTCAGGGCTAATCTTTGGTCTGTCTAGATTTAGGCTCCTGTAGCCAAACCCGTTCATTCTAAACTTTGGATTGGAATTGTCCAACAGCCTAAAAAACACCCTACCTCAGAGAAACATCAATATTCTCAATTTATCAATATTATCACTTTTATAAATATTATAACTATCATCAATATCATCAATATTTTCAATATTTACAGTATTAAAGATATACATATCTCTTTACATTCTTATGTCCTATCGCTTTTGTCCATGAAATGCTTCGTTCTTGTCATGAATATATTTTGCATCGAAGAATAAAGCAATAAAACATTCAATTTTTTTTCAAAAAAACTACAACTGAACCCTTCCTACTCAAGGGAGGCAACACCTTAACAATGCCATACCATGGAGGTGGAGGTGATGGTGAAGGTGAAAAATGAGACAAGGACTCTCATTAGATACTAGCACCCTGGAGAGAGAGTATGGTTAAAGGGACGCATCAGATTCTCCAAGATGGCTCGCCGTGCAAAGGCAGAGTTTTTTGTCAATGATATCATCACATATCATCAGCAAAACCCATAATTTTCAACCGCAATAGCTTTTTTAAAACTGTAACCACAAAGGTAGTGAAAAAAACTATGCGAATTGAATTCTCCACAAGGCATAAAATGATAATGTTGTCCCACAATGCAATGCGCAGCGTATGTTTGAAGTCACACCCAACTCTGGTTTGGTGTATTCATGTATGAGACAAGAATTGGGAATGACTGCAAACATTCGCTGCGCAGTGCATTATGGGACGGCTTTTCCTTATATACGGTAGCGAGAATTCAATTCATTTAACTTTGTTTCACTACTTTTCATAGTCTATGTTATTGAACATGCTAACTTGTACTGTTGCCATATACATGCCTTATAATAAATGCTCTTATTTGCAAATATAAAGTAATCCACCTCTCTCACAGCCAAAATGAACGTCTGGACTCAGCATTTGTAAACACTGATTCAGAACAGTGTATGAACACACTCTTAGTCAGATATGGTGAAACCAATAGGGATAGTGGATAATTTAGCGTTTTCCATCAGCTTTGTGAACACAGATTCTAGAGAATAAAAGTGATGTACTAATATAAACACAACCATAGTCACAAATGTTGAAACTAAAATAGACATTGGATGACACCCTTTACAGCACATGACGTGAATGTTCCTAACTACATCACTCAAACATGTCGGTGTTGAAAGCCAAGGTTAAGCGGAATTTCAGTCCAAAAATAACTTGATCTCAAATCCAAGGAGCACAAATCTAGCTTCGTTTTGGAAAATTCTGCTCAGTTTGTTTAAATGAGTAATGAACATGATTGCTGAGAGAGGATGTTTTCTCCCACAATGCACTGCGCATTAATTTACGACCCGTCCCTTGGTTTACCTAAGTCTGCCATTACACTATCTAGCTTGTTCTTCTAATTGTACGATTCCGTCTGGCTAAATCACAGAACCTGTCCTCATTGGAGATCGTGGCAAAATTGTGTCAACTGCTAAATCTGTATCTATCCTGTTCCCAGTGGCAAATTCAATAACTAAATTTAAAAATGACCGACACATTAAGTGCCTATTAAAAAATCAGCTGTTTTGAGTTCACACAGACGTAGAGTATGTAGGCCCTTTGATTTACTTATTTTAAAACACGCAAAAAGGAACGGAATTCCCCTTGAAGGCTTGATGAAACTTTGGCCTTTTGCCACACACACCATCATACCTGTTGCCAAACCAGGAAGCTGGAGGAATCATTCAGAAACTACCTCATAAGTCCTATGACTCATATTTATAAGAAAGTGCAGCATATAAAATTGAGCATTCATGAAATTTGACATGATATTGGATGAGATCATCCTCCATGTATGTGGTCACATATTTCTGGAAAATTGGTAAATTGGGTGCACTTAAAATGCTTTTGTTGTTAGTGGGGA
Organism: Arbacia lixula; assembly: GCA_963669155.1. Lineage (NCBI taxonomy): Eukaryota > Metazoa > Echinodermata > Echinoidea > Arbacioida > Arbaciidae > Arbacia > Arbacia lixula. The sequence goes on along the minus strand of OZ022595.1, from coordinate 20,565,923 downwards.
ATTTATTTATTTATTGGAGAGGGGAATATATATTACGGCATAAATCATACCTCAAGCAGTGATATGAATTAAGGACAGATTATGGCTATGGTCTGGCTTCTGGAAATAAATCGCATATTTCAGAGATAATGAGGCAGTATGAAAGATGTGCTTAAGTTACCTATAAAATATAAGTTTACAAATATTAGCCTTCAAATACACAGAAGATAATTTTAAGTGTGAGACCACTTTACTTATAAGTCAACTAAAAAAAAACAGGTCAACTGAAGAGCATTCAAACTAACACATTTTCCCATAAGAATCACCTCTAGTGTGAACACCCCCTCTAGTGTGACCGGGCCCCCTCTAGTGTGACCGGCCCCCTCTAGTGTGAATGGCCCCTATGTGAGTATTAGCCTAGCTTCCAGGGTGCAGGGCATTTTTAATCCACACTCTTTAATTTACCAGGTCTGGCTGCAGTGGCCTAAATCAATATCTACCTCTTCTTCGGCTCACCAAAACATGTGGGAGGGACTGAGAAAAGAGGGGACTCACACCTATAACAAATAAAACCTCCTACTAAAGGCATCAAAACAAGGAAATTATCTGCAATCTGACTTCTTATCTGAATAACTTACAAGGACTGTTATGACTGCTCTTTCCTACCAAGAACAATGGCAGAACTCAACCTAGCTAATGCTCCACAGGCTATTTCTGTTGATTTATTTATAACTAAACTGAATGACATCAAGATGTCTACTCTCACACAAGACTGTAACAGTAACAAGTAAAAGACTGAAATAGTTCTTGGAAGAAATTCACACAGCCTTGAAGCCAGCCTATATGTGACTGAATGACTGAATGATTGAACATAATCCATGTTTTTCTGATCCACTAAGCATGCTATTGCACTGCTGGATGATGGATGATGTCCATAGGCCAGTGTGACAGACAGGTGTGTTGACCAAGGAGAACTCATAACAAGACCCAAGAAATACAGCAATACCTGAGACATTCTTGGCATTCTTGTGTCTTTATGCAGCTATGTGCAAATATGAAATGTATGATGGTTTTGACCTTGTAACAAAGTGCTAAAACTGTTATACATCTATCAAGGTTAACCCTCATATCAGTTAACAATTCAAATTTAATATTGATCATGTTTTGATTGTGAAAACATTGAAGATACACGAGACATTCTTGGCTTATTTGGGTCTTCTTGGACTTATATATGAAGTTGCAACGAAATTATGAAATGCATGGAATTGACCTTGTAACAGATTGCTTTTAACCAGTAAAAATGTAACAATGCTTACAATGGTAGAAAAGGTTTGTCGAAGTTGATGAATATTTTTATTCTCTTTATATGACTGAGAAATTTATCAATTTTGTGACATGGGATACAGATTCCATTTCTCGTTCAGTGTAAGGACTGTTTAGTTCATAAAATCTCTTGTTATTACATTTTTGTGAACATCTTATGAATTTTGCGTGGTGATGACAACTCTTTCAATTTGGTGTCCAGTGAGCTATGAAATTTATCTCTTACTGCCAAGCAATGCTCAGTCATTATCACTTAGTCTTGTGAGTACTAGACTCAATATTCATTGCATTAGAAATGCCTGAGAGCCTGAAACCAGACTAGCTAGGCAGGGTATCTCTTACTGCTAAGCAAGGCTCACTCATTATCACTTAGTCTTGTGAGTACGACACCCGATATTCATTGGATTAGAAATGTCCGACAGCCTGAAAGTCAGACTAGCTAAGCAGGGTATCTCTTACTGCCAAGCAAGACTCGGTCATTAGCATGTAGTCTGACAAGTACAAGTACGAGACTCAATATTCATCAGATGAGAAATGTCCGACAGCCTGAAAGTTAGACTAGCTAAGCAGGGTATCTCTTACTGCTAAGCAAGGCTCAGTCATTTACATCTAGTCTTGTGAGTACTACACCCGATATTCATTGCATTAGAAATGTCGGAGAGCCTTGAAATCAGACTAGCTAGACAGGGTATCTCTTACTGCCCAGCAAGGCTCGGTCATTATCATCCTCCATGCTATGCCCGCTATGTCAGGGATGGGTCAGAGATAAGATTCCTCAGGACCATCTTCTTCTGAGATATGTTTATCTTCCTGCTCATCTCACTGCTGTCCCCTAATTCACTCCTTCATGCTGAGAGTAGCCTTGGTTTCAAGCCACTGACCATTTCAGTTTTCTGCCCTACCACCTCAACTTATACCCCGTTTAGATCTACCTTCCTCTGGTGTCACGCCAGACAAGGCGTCTGGAACGAACACGGCATGAAATTCCTTATCAAAACACGAGGTATACATTGGGGGCCGTTTAGATCATCTGCGGTAAACGCGAGGTATATCGTCTCCCGAGTTGATTCGCGAATTGCGTTGTTCTTCTTCCAAGGAACCAAAGCGAGAGAAAAGCATCCGAAGTGCACCAACCCTCAATCGTACTTCACGCACGTGTTAGCTACCGTACTAGCTCGCTCAGCTAGCTGAGCTAGTTAGTCTGTTGTAAATTGTGTAAAAATACAATAAAATAATCAACATATCGATACAAAATAGTTAGCAACATATAAATTATATATATATGCAATAAAATATTTTTAAGACACACTTGAAAGTATCATATAGTCATATTTTTGTTAATATATGTTTGGCAAATTGGCCTCATTGTTTACATGATCGCTGGTGCATACCCACAGAAATAGAGAGACGTTTTTGCATGCATGCCTGTGAGAGTAGCGCGCGCTCAAGGACTTCCGTTTTCTATGCCGTGTTGTTTACGCCGCGTTCACGCCGAGACCGTTTAGATCTACAGTCCAACAGTGGACCACGCCGGATGATGCCGCGATTGTGCTAGGCTGTCTAGGGTGTATTTTGTCTCGCGTTTCCCTCAGATTCGTGCTTTGTGCTTTGTGCCGAGACCGTTTAGATCTAACGACTCGTCTAGAACGACCTGCGGTAGCCTCCGGAGGCACGCTAGATTTTGGGTAGATCTAAACGGGGTATAAGTCGGGACACTGAGGCTATGTCCATGTTCTCTCATCTCTCTCATCTCTCTCTCTCTCTCTCTCTCTCTCTCTCTATCTCTCTCTCTCTCTCTCTCTCTCTCTCTCTCTCTCTCATCTATCTCTCTCTCTCTCTCTCTCTCTCTCTCTCTCTCAGAAAGAATAGACCACCCCTCAAAGTCTAATAGAACCCAGGCTAAACCTCAGACAGCTCTCTCTCCATTGATAGCATCCTCGTTACTAGGCTGTGAGGTGCATGGACTGATCTGAGTCTGTTAACAAGTATGGTAACATAGACTAAGCCCAAATCTCAAAATAAGGCATAGTCTGTGTTTCCAGACATACTTGTTAAAAGACTCTGATGTGTCCATGCACCTCACAGCCTAGTAACTAGGCTACATTGATATCAAGCTCCCCCCCCCCCCCCCCCCTATCATGTGCATGGTCAGGCAACCCATATCTCCGTAGTTTACATCATTTACTGACAACAGGGTGTCAGTCAAAATCATCAGGCATGGTCCATCCACATTGCTTGCAGAGCAACAAACATTTCAAAACATTGGTAGTAACTGCTCGAGTTCGCAAGTTCACTTGTATTTTGTGCCTCAGATTGAGATGAGGAAAATGTCTTTCATCAATGTTGTAATGGAGTCCTAAAAATGTCATTTGTTTTATATTGTAATTTGATGTAGAGTTCGTCTGAAGTTGGATTTGTAAAAATTCTAATCAAACTGAAAAATGAAGTCTTGTGCTCATAGAACTGGTCACTTCATAATTGTCCTTTTTTCTCAGTCCTGGTTTGGGTGAGCAGAAGGAGAATAAATGTAGACTGATTAGTCTACTGCAGCCAGACCCCTTTATTGACTAGTTTGGATTAGAAATTCCCAGCACCTGCAGACCCTCCCCCCCCCCCCCCCCCCCCACCCCATCACTCAGGCAAACTCTTTAGTTTTTATGACTCCACTCATTTTGCAGACAAATATTCCCATTTCAATTTCCTGGCACCTCAGTATTTCGGTTATTTCTCACAAAAAATAAACATAGCCACATTAGCAGTGCTGCTAAGTATTGAGGCTATGTGTACGTGGGTTTTACTTTTGTCTAGACTCAAAAGCAGAGGTTTTCATGGAGATTTTGCCTGTGAAAATAAACTAATGTCTGAATGGAAGGATATCCCCAGGATAAACTATCTGGATGTTTGTTTAGGTTTGAATTGACACTTTGTTGTCTGGTTTCTACCAATCTCTGGAAATACCAGCACAGCTGGCCGAGGATATACCCTATTCAGTAGCCTCACTCTCAGGCTTTTGGGCATTTCTAATTCAAAGTATTCAATACAAGGCAAGGGTCTGACTGCGGAAGACTAATCACTCTAAATTTCTACTCTACCTCCCTCACTGATCTAAAGAGGAGAATGATAAGTGCCTAGTCTTAGGGGTACTAGACTCTGTTTTTCAGTTTGGATTGATAATGGAAACAGCCTTGAAGCTAGACTATCTCTTTGGTATAGGAGTGATGAGTCATAGTGGATGAGAAGGAAAAGATTTATTGCTGGTATCATCTGGGTCAAAGGATTTATCAAGTACAAACTTTATGGATTACAGGGCCACCCTGTAGATCTCTCTATGGACCTAACATATTGTACATGAAAGAAGGTCCATAATCTCACAACGCTGGCAATGTGAGACATAGACAGCGCATCCTTGGATGATTATTTGGGCCTTTCACACTTTGATTGAAAGCAATATCCTCCGTGGTGACTGCAACAATGTTTAGCTCAGCGGTGGTCATGAGAAAATCATTTTAGTACAATCTTGAAACTTCATGTACCTTCAAAAGTAAACGTAACCCTAATCAGATGTTAAACCCAAGCCTAAGCCCTAACCTTAATCTTTAACGCTAAGCCTAATCCTAAACACTACTCCTAATCCTAAACACTAAGCTAATCCTAAATAACCCTAATCATAAACACTAGTCCTAATCCTAAACACTAAGCTAATCCTAAATAACCCTAATCATAAACACTACTCCTAATCCTAAACACTAAGCTAATCCTAAATATCCCTAATCCTAAACACTAGTTCCTTATCCTACCCCTAATCATTACATCTAGTGAGCTCGTAGACCAACTAGGAATTAGACCAAAGGATTGTAATTTAAAGGATGATAACAATATATGGACATGTGGACAACACTTCAAATTAGAGACATAGACACAGACATACATTTCTTACTTCAATCATATTATCAGAAACATGACTGCTGGTCCTTATCTTGAAAAAAGAATACATAGAAAATCCACTGGGAATTAGTCCCCACTGGGAGATACAAAACCCTACAAAGAAATCTGTGAAAATCTAAATCTGTGCTTGATGTAATAACTCCTTGGTATTTCCCCTTGATCGCATGCTGAACTCTAACCCAGAATAAATAGACATGATCTATGGATGTAATATCCCCGTCATCACAATGTCATGATGAGCTTATTATCAACACACTGTCTAGCTCACTTCCAGCAGATTAATGCTTCTATCACCAGGATGCCATCAACATGCACCTGTTCCATAACATCCACCTGACAATGTCTAGGGGTATGTGAGGACTTGCTATGGCTGTTATTTGGTCCTTGCCATGTACCCATCCATTACCAAGCCTTGTAAACCCCATTGGCTTACTCCACATATTCATGCAAGTGGTAATGAGAGTGTTAATTCATCTTTATACATATACAGCTACTGTTGCTTTCTATAAATCTGGAAATAGATAAAAATGGTAACTGATCAAGATGGACAGCATGCTCCCCAGTGTAGAAAATGTACAGTGTAAACACTATCTGTTGGGTACAGAAAGCGATTGTGAGCCACACATTAAAATAGTATTAGTCTTATCATTTTTATTTATTATTTTTTTTTTTTTTGGGGGGGGGGGGGGTTGAGCCACATGTTCCATAGCTGTGCACTGCATAGCGAGCATAGCTATGATGAGCTATCTGACCAAAAATTTACATTCTGTCTTTATTAGGCATGTCTAAGAAAAATTAAAGTGACCACCTTAAAGATGGGATAACATGGATAACATGGAATGATTCTAATTTCTCTTTTGATGAGCCCCTTGTGAACCAAACCTGGCGCTACTTAACATGATCTGCTTGCATTTCTTGTGTCAACATGCTTCTATTATGAATTAATGAACATGATTAAAAGTAAATGGTGTTATAAGATTCATCTAATCAAATCAAGATTTAGTTCACCCCTATTTATCCTAAAATACCTGTCTGTGCCTACACCTGTCATAGGAGATAAAGAGGAAATGTGATTGCATAACCCCAAACCAGCAATAATCATTAGCACAGACAATAGATGGCCGTTAGTTGTTAATCACCACTAGACTGCCGGTAATTATCTAGCGCAGATTGAGCATATCAGCAATCTGAAGTTCAGCAATAGTTCATTGCTACCTGCATGTTCCACACTGTTTTGAAATGATTTCAGCTCGGTATAATCATGTTTTGCTTTAATAGTAAAATACATATTTTCAGAATAAGTTTATAAGCTTTCCAGACATCACTAAGTTCTCTTGATTACAATCTGACAAATTGTCCCTTATTTTGGTTTACCACCAAAGTCCTGTTAATTTCATTCCGTGTTCACCAGGGGCCATATTCATGAAACCTTAAAGGGCATATACTGTACTGGGAAGGCAAAAAATCCTTCAAAATGTAATTGTTAGCAATCTTCTTGCCAATGGTCTTAAATTCGTGTATTGTCTATTTTAGAAACTTGCTGAAATTTATTTGCCCTCAAATGATCCATATATGGAGTAATTAATGATTAATGATTAAATCCTCAAAATTTTCGGCCCAAACATTTTGAGGATTTGTGATTTAATCACTCATTGCTAACAATTACATTTTGAAGGCTTTTTTGCCTTCCCAGTACAATATATGCCCTTTAATAGCCTAGTTGGCAACTTGGTTACTAAAATGCATGTAGCTGAATGCAATTTAGTATATTTAGTAAATAACTAGGCTTAGCAAGGTTTCATGAATATGGCCCCAGTTTCCTATATTATTGTTAACTGCAGTGTGCATTGCTGGTAACAAGATTCTTTGATCTACAAAAAAAAAATGTTCTTGAAAATGGTTTCCATTCTCCTTTGATTCGGGGAGACAAGTAGGAGAAATCATCTCTAAATAATTGTTGATTGTTGATTAGATGTCAAACAAACTACAGACCATGTGACAATGTCAGGATGGTTCATTTCCATTATCCTGTTATCATTACTGTTCCTACCATCACCTTTAATGATAGTGTATTTGTAACAGGTTAGACCATATCAAACATGACACTTTTGTTTCTATTTCTGCAGTGTTTTGTGATTTGAATGTACAGACAGTGCAGAGGTAGCAATATGAGGAAGTATTTAATGAGAGATGAGGGCCATACCAGAGCTATTGATGCAGTCAGGAAACTACCAAGGCTTACATAGTCTCACTACCAGGATGTTACGACATTTCTAATCCAAACTGAAAAATAGAGTCTAGTACTTGTAAGACTAGTCACTGTATCGTTCTCCTATTTTCGCAGTCTGGGCAGAGAGGTGGGAGTTGATATCCCTGGTCTGAGCAACCGGAGAAGAAATTGAGATTGATTAGTCTATCCCAGCCAGACCCATTTTATCAAATAGTTTGGATTAAAAATACTTAACAGCCTGGAAGCCAGTCTAAGCTAGGATTGCATGACATCATTTGTCAGATACAGAGGAAAGATAATCGTCACTTCTGGGTTTAGGTGGAATATCAGAAATCCCTTTCCCCTGTTTATATGTCAAGAAGAAGCTACCTCTATGGCTACTACCAACCAAAGATGCATATCTAGTTACTCTATTTATATACGGCACTCTGAAACCATAGACATGTTGTGGTAGGTCTGTGCTATGGTGTAACCTTTGTGTTTTTACAATCCTAGGATTGCAGAACATAAAGACCTTCATTCTTTCCAAACACAATCTACAAAGCCTCTACTCATTGGGCCAATGTGCAGAATAGCTCTATGTTCAGAGTGATTTTAAAGTTCTATATTTCAAGAACCAAATTCCACACTTTGGGGTCAATACAATCTACAAATCTTCTATCTACCAGGTCATGTTTCAAAATAGATCTAGAGTTATTGTAATTCATAGATTAATTGTAACTAGTTAGGAAACAGCCAATGAGTTTTGAGTCCTGTAGCTGTTGCCATGGTAGTTACAATAATTCAGAGAGTGCAAGCAGAGAATCACCTCTCTTTCTCTGAACTTTTTATGTTCAATGATTGTCCAGGCCTTCACATGAATATTAGAATGTGATATGACAAGCCTTCGTGTGAACACGAGAATTGGATATTGCCATGACGATGTTATCTCAGCTTTCAAGCAGAAGGTCACAGGCAAAGTGCGATGTGAAATGATCATGACCCTGTTGACACGCATTAAACAGATAGAACGTGTCATGTGTTGTACATTTCAATAGATGCTCATTTCAGGGGTTAGTACAATTCTATCACAAAGAAGAAAAGAGAGTATGGATGTATCAAGGTTTCATTTAACCTTGCAACATAATGATATCTGGACAAAATGCAGGAATTCAATGAACTGTTGTAAGGCTTGGCTACGTTATTATTTCAGATGCATCTAGCTCACACTACTTCATTGAAAACAAGAAGGGGATGATGTCGGTGTTACGCCTAAAATATATTCAACAATCAGTTAGTATTGATACTGGACATGTGTACGCACACATTGCCAGTAGAACATCAATTGTACTAATCAACACAAAATACGTGTCTATAAAAAAAAATAATAAACAAAGGGGAGAAGGGGATACAACTCTTATTCTTATTTTGTTCAAACTTGTTTCTGATCTCTTTCTCTGATATTTTTTTATTCTGCTTGCATATCTGTTTGCCATTGCAAAAAATCTTTCTCATGACATTATATGAAGGTCATGCTTATTTCAACTGTTTTTCCAATTTATTAATTGAGCTATTGCCAAAAGTCGTATTTCAATGAACTATCTTCAATCTTTAGCTATAGGGGATTTGACTGTGTGTAGACTTTGACTGAAATATTTCAAATATGGTTATATATTTCATATATATTTGTGTACACTAGAAGTAAGAAGCATTACATCAGCTTTACAACAGAGGCCAAGTCTGTTTGTTTAACTTGTAAAAGAAACCAAACCAAATTTTAAATTTCCCTCCAACCTTGGTGTGCCTGGATCTCAGTAGCAGTATCAGTAGCATTAACCTTGCTCCCAGCCTGTTCAGCATTAATAATCCCAACTTTTCAATAAAGGAGTCTGGCTGCCGAAGACTACTCATTCTTGATTTCTTCTTCGGCTCACCCAAAATAAGTTATAAGGTGAATGGTAGAGTGAATAGTCTTATTAGTACTAGACTCTATTTTCAGTTTGGATTAGAAAAGTCCGAGAGCATGGAAGGCAGGCTAGGATCTACCAGTATCAGTAGCTCAGGCAAATACAGCTCTTGGAACTGTCACAGGAGGACTTGACATATTTGAGAATGTTTGGGATTACCTTACAGGAGGAAATCTCTTGAAATCCCATCGCTCTGGTCCCTGAGCATAGACCTGGTCAGACTATATTGTAGCCTGACTAGCGAGCTGATGGGCATTTATTTTCAATCCAAACTGTGATATTGAATAAGGTATTCATGAGGTATGAACACCATATGCAAATATTATATTCAAAACAATAGCCTTGTAAGGAATGATGCTGGTTATATCTCAATCTGAATCAAGTAGACCAGACATATGTTCTACAGTGAGAACAAACTGCTTAAAGGGAAGGGGTAGTAGAGACAAAAGACTACATGAACCATGCATAATCAATGGAGTGCCGTTCAACCATGACCACAGATCCAGTTCTTGTTTGATATCAGGATACAACCACAGTATCATCTCAAAATGGTAAAATTATTGATAATAAACAAAATCCAAACCCAGCAGTTCTACCATGTAACTATTCCTTTTACTACCCTGCACCTTTTAACAAGTCATATGAAAGGCAGAGGTAGTTCAGAACTGACTCAAGTTCACAATCTATCAGTAATCCCTCAGAAGGTCAAACATACAGAGTGGAAAAAATAAACCTGGAACCTTTCACAAGTCTTTGACACTGAGCTGAGCCAAAGTCATCCTCATGCCTTCTAAATGGTCATACCCATTGAATAAATTAAAATAAAATAATTCACAAAGCACACAAGATTCCATTTCATTTAGTTACTTTGTCAAGCTGTGTATTCTTCTGTATTCATAATGACATTTTATTTTTATGTGTTGCTTTTATGAGATGCAGATTGAGGTCAGGGGTACAAATTTTATGACACAAATGATTAAATCAGAACACAAATTTGGCCTACATTTTTTAACAAGACCTGACCTGATACAGTCAACCCCTACTCACAGTGTCTAGTGTCTACTATCTTTATCTCTTTCCCCTCTCAGCAGAAAAAACTGCTACCCCTTTCAGATCGGGTCACTGACGAACCAATGGTAAACCACCAGGAGTTCCACATAGGAGATAGTCATCGAATTGGCTTGTAAACACCTATAAATTTTCTCAAGCTCCCTTTCAGAAAGTAAGGCAGTGTCAAGCAGCCAAGTTAAATCGAGTGGAAGCTACATATTCCATCATCTGAAGTGCAGAATGGCTGCGTGTGATGAACTAACATGTGTGCAAGGAACTTTGACATTTACCTGTAGAGACAGCAGTGCTTCACACCAAAGTCTCCCGTTAAACCATAGTTAAACCACCATTAAACCAAGGTAACCACAGTTTAATTTAGTAGGGGTGGAGGAAGGCAACTTTTCTCAAAATTTTCAATGGTGTTTCCCTGAGAAGTTTGTCTGCTATTTCTTTCAGACCAAGAATTCATCAGGTACATCGAGTGTACCAGATTATACACCAGGATGCTCTCAATGTACGTGATGAAAAATCTCCCTGTTTAAAATGGGTATAAGCCTAGTCCCTTCCTCCCCACTGCCATAACTCAAAGTTAAGATGATAACCTAAGCTAGTCCTAGCAGCTCCCCATATATCAACCTCCCTCATGTCTAAACAATGTATCAATCTCCCTGCCTCTACAGCAGATACCCATCAAGGGGACCACAGAGATTTCTGTGACTGAACGCTGACCTCTGCAGCGACCTTTCACCTGAGGTAAGGACGGGCAACAAGGCATAAATAATCATCTTTTTTATGGAAAATGATAAAAAAATGGCCTGAGGTGCACTGAGGCAGGGAGAGGACCCAGACAGGTGCTAGTCTAAGTTTCCAGACTGCATTTGTTCTTCTGTTCATTGTTTATTTAAATAACTCTCTTTCTTCTTTTGATCTTTGCAATTTGTCTCGCAATGTATGGTCAACAAGGAATCTAAAAAGATCACAACGTTTCATGCACAGCTGCAACATTTCGTTAACAGCCTCGTAATTGAGCAATTTATGGGCTCATTCAGCACACAACATATGGGAGAGCACCTCGCATGTGAAGTCACATAATTGACATTTTAATAGATCATAACTTTCTTATCCTTTGACGGATTTTCGTCAAACCTTCAACTGACATGTTCCTTTTATCAAAATCAAGTGAACTTCAGGGTGGACCATCCCTTTAACTTCAGGGTGGACCATCCCTTTAACTTCAAGGTGAACTATCCCTTTAAGTTGAGCTCAACCCAGGAACCCTGGAGCACCTGTTGGTAAGGTTTGTGAAGACTTCTGATTGAAATGTCTTCCACATGGGTCCTTTGTTGTGGTATCGAGCCACTTCCTGTTTGAAAGCAAAACCTCTCACTTCCAGCTCAATGATACAAGGCCCATTAGGCTGAGGAACAAGACTCTATTGCATCATTAATGCTTCATTAACCATTACTGTAGCACCATCTGAATGTATTCTGTTTGCTCTCTGTAGCCCATTGTCACAAAGTCTCTCCATGAACTGTTGTTGTTACTTGTTAAAGTGCTGCAATTTTCTTCCTTTGTTCATTGATGGTAACATGAAATACCTGAAATATGCACAACCTCCTGCAGAAAAAAAATGTCTTCTTCTTTTACATAGTGTATATACATGTATCAAGTGTGTTATTATTTTCAAATTGTGTAGTGTTTAACAAATAACATCATTCACTTGGGTTAGAAATACAATCAGATGAGTTAGCAATAAGGTTGATTATAAAACCATTTAAGGCTACTGTTACATAAAAAAAAAGTTTTTCAAAAAAACATCACAAATATAAGCCATGTTACTATAGTTAGGATACAGTGAATTATTTGTGAGAAGTTAAATAGTCAGTTCCACGAGTTATCCTACTATATCATTATGAGGTGAAATTGTCGGTATCAGAAGGCTGGGTAAGACCAGCACCTGTACCTTTGGGCCTTTAACCCTCTGGTCACTATTGATGCATCTTTGCACAGGTAATACACACAAATCGCATAGGAGTGGTAGATTGTTTGGCACAACATCTTGGTAGGAGCTGATTGGAGCATGCAGCAATCCAACATCCAGGTAGCAGTCAGCGTGTGTGGTAGAAGGGTGCACGAAGGGGTGTAGGTGGTGTATAAGGTGCATCAGGGGTGTATCAGTAGTAAAAGGGTGCATACAGCTACAGGTGCATGCAATATTGGTATGTATAAGTAGCCTGGATTCAAGGCTGTTGGGTATTTCTAATCCAAACTATTCAATAAGGGGGTCTGGCTGCAGTAAACTAACCATTTTCAATTTCTTCTGTGGACTGAGAAATGAGGAGAATGATAAAGTGATTACTCTTATGAGTACAAGGCTGGATTAGTCAGTTTGGAATAGAAATGTTGAATAACCTGGAAATTAGGCTTCTGGTATAAGGAGTGTGTGAAGGGAGGAGGAGTTCATGCAGTGGTAGGAGGGGTGCTTGTACTAGAAGGAGGGATACATGCAGTGGTAGGAGGGGTGCATGCAGTGATGGAAGGGGTGCATGCAGTGGAAGGAGGGGTGCATGCAGTGGTGGAAGAGGTGCACACAGTGGTAGGAGGGGTGCATGCAGTGGTGGAAGAGGTGCATGCAGTGGAAGGAGGGGTGCATGCAGTGGTAGGAGGGGTGCATGCAGTGGTGGAAGGGTGCAGGCAGTGGTAGGAGGGGTGCAGTGGTGGAAGGGGTGCATGCAGTGGTAGGAGGGGTGCATGCAGTGGTAGGAGGGGTGCATGCAGTGGTAGAAGGGGTCCATGCAGTTGTGGAAGGGGTGCATGCAGTGGTAGGAGTGGTGCATGCAGTTGTAGGAGGGGTGCAGTGGTAGGAGGGGTGCAGTGGTAGGAGGTATGCATGCAGTGGTAGAAGGGGTCCATGCAGTGGTGGAAGGATCCATGCAGTGGTAGAAGGGGGCGAAGGTTGCAGCATTCTCTGGTAGAGTCACTTACTGGTGGGATCCCGGGCATCCCTAGTCTCAGCCATAGTAAAGAGGGCGCCACTCGATCCAAACTCGTTTACTGCCCTCAGGTTCAGCGCGTAGAGTGTCTCAGGCTTGAGCCCCTGAATCACATACTCCAGCACATCGGAATCTAAGGAGACCACCTCGGTCGGGACGCCCTCCCCGTATGTCAGGATGTAGTGGGTAATGGGGGCGGAGTCATTAGAGGGGGGGTCCCAGCTCAGGGTCATTTGGGTGGAGAGGGGTGTGGCATGGATGGCGGCAGGTGCATCGGGGACTTCCCCAAACAGTTTACCTTCATCCAGGACTGAGGATGGGAGGGGGGTGGGTGGGAGAGACAGGGGGATAGAAAGAGAGACAGGTGGTGGAGGTTAATAAGCCATAGTGCATTATACCAACTACATCATTAGTCATCCATTACCATGGTTACTGTTTCCACACACATTTGGTTAATGCAGGATCAGCCTTAGCAACACACACAGCCGTAAGACACTACAGGGACCTGCGGCACACGTCAAACCAAGAAATTATAGAAAACATAAAGATTTAATAGAGCCGAAGAAACCATTTCTGAAATTATGATACATTAAAAGTTAGGAAAGACAGGTGTGTAGAAAAGAATGTGAAAGAGAGTGAAATCAGTGCAGTTACCAATCACCACAAAGAAAAAGTGTGAAAACTAGTGCAAATTAGCAAAAATATATATAACTTGTCACCACTGTATTTACAAAGAAAAGGTACAATGGCAGGAAATTCAGCAGCACTCCCATATCTGTAAGTACAAGGGGGCATAGCGCACCCATTCTACCTCTTAAAGGTAAGGTAAGAGGTAATGGTGGTACTGATATAAGGTCGTAATCATAACAGAACCGTTATGTCATCCTCACTGTCTCCATACATCATTCAATATCAACAATCACTTTCGTCTTGAGATGATTCCCTCCTGACATCTTGAAATCTAACAAGATTGGGACCCATAGTCATGGCAGGAGGACCAGGGGGGAAAATACATGGGGGCTCTGGACGATTTCTCCCCCGAAATGCTTTAAAAAGCCCTGAAATTAATTTTTCCCCGAGGATGTTCCATTGATTATGGTTTTCATAGTCTTAACCACTACTTCCCTATTCTTTTAATCATGTGTTTGAATACACCCATATACAAAAGTTCAATTCTATAACTCCATGCACTACATTAGTGCTAGGTTTTCACTATTTCTAATATCAATATTTCAAGATTTCAAGTAAGATATAAAACTATTTGTTATTTGCAACTAGTGAAAAAGATTCATGGGGGCTCACAGTAATTCAGCCCCCACAATGCATAAAAGAGCCCCTCTTCACAATCATTTTTCATTATTTCAAGGAGTTTGGTTCATTACATCAGGCTAGAAAAGTTGCCAAGCGAATATATGTCTAATTCTTAACTTCATACTGGACATTCATTTCTTACATAACACTTTCTGCTGACCAGCCAGACTGATTGAGAAACATAAACCTGTTCCAACTTTAGAAGTGGGGCAGTAATGTGCCCACAGATCTAATTATCATCTTCCTGGATTGATACCCCCTCTACCAAGTGACCCTGATATCAAACTGATTCACCTCATTATGTAATCACTCAATTAAAGCAATCTAACAGTGTATCTCTGAAACTGTGTAATCAGTTTGGAGGCAGAAATGTGATATACTTTATTAGAGAGTTTCCAGGTGTGCACTGGATGTGCCATTTCTGTCTGAGAATCCATTTTCAAGGGAAATTACCTTTCAAAACCAGTTGCTCAGCTCACTTATCCATTCTAAATGTTGAGATTTGTTACCTCTCTCCCTCTCCCCCTCTCTCTCTCTCTCTCTCTCTCTCTCTCTCTCTCTCTCTCTCTCTCTCTTTCTCTCTCTTCATCTCTCTCTCTCCCTCTCTCTATCCCCTTTTCTCCTCTTTCTCCTCCTCTCCCCCTCTCTATCTCATTCTCCCTATCTCTTCCTCTCCTTCAATCTCTCTCACATTATCTTTAGTTTCTCCTACCCCCGGCTTGTCTACCTATATCATCCCTCACCCTTTATTTTCTCTTAATGTTTTTATTTTGTGTAACAGTGTGACTGTAAACTAGCAACAAAAACCCTCTTTGAACACTTTTTCATCTTTTCAAAATCTGCATAATTCCCACCAAAAAGTTTGACAAGCATTACCACCATCATGATATATATCCCGATGAAGGTGTTCCAATCCCCATTGTCCACCTTCTCTTCATCTGTCCGATATTTATTTAAAAACTTGAATGAGCGATTACTTATGAAAGTAGTCCCTATTACTACTTACAAATTGCTGCTTTAAGTCTGCTATTACAAGCATGGTGGTATTAGTCTAGACATAAAGAGACTACAGTAGCTCTTTCTATACAGATCAAGACTTTGAAATAGACACAGGTAGACGTTAGAGCACTCTGCTTTTGTTAGTTACTGATCACTCCAATCCAAAGCACACATGAAGCTAGCCTGTCTTCCAGGCTGTTTGACATTTCTAATCCAAACAGAAAAACAGAGTCTAGTAATAACTCATAAGACTAGTTGCTTTACCATTCTCCTATTTTCTTGGATCATCATTTAGGGGTGATCTGTAGAAGAGGTTGAGAATGATTAGTCTACAGCAACCAGACCTCTTTATTGAATAGTTTATTTTGTAAATATTTAAAAGGCTGGACGTCAAGCTAGAATGAAGCCAACAATGTGTTCAATACTTGAGCCTATTTAATGACCCCCCATTGCTACTAAATTACCATAGCCCTTAAGCAAGGAGCCTCAGCTAATAGGTGATGATTCCTCTGAAGGGGTGTGAAGAGGCGCCCCTAAAGAGCTTGACAATGCCCAGTCATTCAACCGTGTTTGGCGTAACTTCTCAAGAGATGGTAATCACCCTCAAGATCTGAAGCTCAGCAAATATCATGTCAGGAAAGTTGAAAGACAGTCTTTAAAGGTGATGTTACTTTATCCTCACTACAGGTATGCAGATAGTTTGGAAACCTGATTAATGCTTGTTACTATCCTAACAGTGGTTGGTGTTTCTCAAGTGCTGGCATTCACGCTCAAGATGCGGAGCTCAGCAAATATCATGTCAGGCAAGTTGGAAGAAGTCTTGGGGGATGAAAAGTTGTTCCATTTTCTTCACAAGTATGCATATAATTAGGAAACCTGTTTAATGTTTTTTACATTCCTTACTGTGTTTGGTGATTCTCAATTGAATGGATTCACCCTCAAGATCTGATGTTCAGCAAATATCATGCCTTGAAAGTCAGAAGAAGGTCTAGAGTATGTCCTTAAACCGCCATAGTCTTCACAGCATACGCATCATTTTATGAATATGTTTGTTACTCTATTAACTGTGTTGAGTGTTTCTTAATATATCAGATTCACCCTTACAATATCTGATGTCCAGCAAATATCATATGAGGATTATGTTGGGTGAAGTCTAGAGGGGGATAATGTTGTTCCATTCTCATTACCAGTGAACAAATTACACAGGGGCTCAAGGCAATTTAGCAGCCACAATGGCAAAAACAGCCCCCTATCAATAACAAAAGAGCCCCTCTGAAAATAAAAAACTTCAATTGGATGCAATGCATTACATGGCTAAGGGTGTCTGTCTCATGCCATCAGGATTGGGAACTAGACCCCAGAAATAAATGTTTACTTTTCCCTGCCCATCACAGCAATGGCATCATTACATGAATATTACTAGAACATTTGCTCAATATCTGTTACACTCCTAGATTATCCATTCTCCAAAGACATTCACTGTCATGCCCAAAGTAACTAAGCACAAATAAAGTGGACTTTAAACTAGCAAAGAAAAAAAAAGATTGAATAGAAATCACACCACAATGTTGCAATAAAATGACTAGTAGAACATACAATTATTTGAACACAGCGGGTCATCAAACACATTCATGTTAACAACCTCTACAAGGTACGATTGAATTTCTGCGGTCGCAATGAATAATTCTAAAATGTCCCCTGCCCCACATCATGTCATAATTGAGAAATAAGTAAAACACAGCTTGAATCTCACTCCTTGGAAGCATCAGTGGGAATTGAAGTTGATTATATTGAACAAGATACATTTGATTCCTTGGTAAGGGATGCCCTGGAGGGATAAGACTGCGTTGGGACCGAAACAAAGACGGTTCCAGCGATTGCCTCTCTCCTTATAGCCTGACATTCAGGCTGGTGGGCATTTCTAGTTTAAACTATTCAATAAAGGGGTCTGGCTGCAGTAGACTAATCATTTTTTTATTTCTTCTCTGGCTCAGAGACGGACTGAGAAACATGGAGAATGATGAATGGACGAATCATTTGAATACTACACTCATTTTTAAATTTGGATTAGTAATGTCTGACAGCCTCAAAGAAAGGCCACTCTCCTTGCATCTATTTGTTGGTTGTTTCAGTTTATCATTACTTTGCAGACACAAACCCTTGTCAGTTGTTAGATCAGGCAACTTTTTTTTAATACTTATGTGGAGCGAGATGTATGGGAACTTGTTCTTTATTCCTCTACTTCTATTTAATTCTCCTACCTCCATCCAGAGACTCTCTGCTCTTTCCATACGGAAAGAACCCTTTAGATATGGTATTCATTTCCAAAAGTGACCAAACTTATGGCACCCTTTAGAAATGGTATTAATTACCAATAGCGGCCAAACTTTGAGCCCCCCAGACTCCATCTAAACTGGTAAGGGAAGGGGTCTTTGTCCCTGTACTTCTACTTGAAACTACCACCAATTTCACTGTACAAGACAAGAACCCAATTAGATATATGGTATCCGTTACCAATAGCAATCAAACTTCAGTCACCCCAAACTCCATCTAAAAACTTTGTCCCTTTACTTCTGCTTAATACTAATGTCATTATCAGCATAATATGGCATCCGTTACCGATAGTGACCAAACTTCTAGCACCCCAGACACCATCTTTCTTGGCAGGGGAGGGGGTTCTTTGCCCCTCGTCTTCTACTTAAACCTCCCATCAATATCACCATACATGACAAGAACCCTTTAGATATGGAATCCGTTACCAAGTGTGACCAAACTTCCAGCACCCCAGACAACATCTCTCTTGGCAGGGGAGGGGCTGGAACCGGTTTTGCAGCCCCCCTGTCAGGACCAATTGTCTGGCAGACCCAGGACAGGCCCAGGAGTCCTTTCACCCAGACTGGACATTTATCAAGTCAAAACCACTGCAAACATCTGTTGTCTGGTCCTCAGCCCACTGCCTTAAAGGCACACAAGAGCTTTTGCATAAAGATATAAAATCAAATCTTACTATATGATACAAAATTCACACAAAAGTATTACGGCAATGCAAATCATTTGATCTGAAACATGAGAAAAGGGCTATGTCAAAACTGAAAATTAACTCTATATTTACCATTACCACACATTTGCACAAATGACACACACATATTCCATAGAGCAGCATTTTGCCTGCACACAAAGGGTAAAGTAATGCAGTGGATGGTATCAAGGGTGCTAGAAGTTTGGTAACTATTGGAAACAGGTACCACAAAGGAAGCTCATCTTGCTGATAATTATGGTAACCATTTACCTTTCCCTGTAGGCTAAGGGTGAAGAAGATGTATGCATGACTAGCTTCTAAGCTTGATTTCAGTTCATGAACAAAATTTCAAAGCTCCTTTAATTTAAAATCTAATCCTAAACTGAAGTGACAGATTCTACCACCGGACCTAAAGCACAACATAAGCTGGTTTGCTTGTCCAGGGAATATAACAAATGTTGACTGGAGACTGGGGCATATTTGTATTATAATGCCCATTTGTCAAAGTACAAGTGTGTTTCACTCTACATTCATTTGAATATGATGTCCACTATACCCTGCTTTGTATTAAGTATGTGAAAAAGGTCGATAGAATAAAGTTCAAAAGTCAAAAGATATTATGCATACTGTGTATTACAATGGTAGCAAGTGACTTATATTGAGAAATACTAGTTTCAGATTGGTGTGACTGTGACTGTGACTGGCAGCTGCTCTTAACAATAGAATACACACATGATTATGTCACATTCACCTGGATATTACAATAGGACATAGGCACATTCCATGTCAGTCAAGGTCACAGTCACAGTCACAGTCACAGTCAGTCAGTCACAGTAACAGTCACAGTCACAGTCACAGTCACAGTCACAGTCACAGTCATAGTCATAGTCACAATCACAGTCACAATCACAGTCACAGTCACAGTCACAGTCACAGTCAGTCACAGTCACAGTAACAGTCATAGTCACAGTCACAGTCAGTCACAGTCACAGTCACAGTCACAGTCACAGTCACAGTCAGTCACAGTCACAGTCACAGACACAGTCAGTCACAATTACATTTATGGCAATCTCAAACTATCTAACAATAAGCTCAAGGTATTGACAGTGCACACTGGGTAAGATGATAGTCAAACTTCTGCAATCAGAACTAAAAGTTACAATCAATTTTCTAGTTAAAAGTTATTGCAGAGGGTTACATTCTAATGGCAGGAACTGTTTATCATACACTTTCATGTATTTGCATCAGAGGAGGAAATAAAACAACAACTAGATCAATTAAACCCTTTTAGCTCACATTCTGTGTCATGTCATGTCTGGAATGTTCAATTGAGAATGCATATGGGAATTTATCATTAAAAAATTCCAATGTTTTACTCGCATATCACACATTACTCCGGTTCTAGGTCGGTAATTGGGGTGAATCAGTTTGAAGTCTCGTTTTGAATTTGCGAATTGTGACTTAAAATTCTACTTGAAGATTTAACCTTGAATAGAAATCAGTTTGATATATATTTTATGAGAGAATGGAGACACATAAAATGAAGAAGAGGGGATTGGGTTATCTCCCTTGGTGGTCATAAACAAACCTTTAGCTTTGACCTCCTGATTCAAGTTTGAAATTGCCATCATTTCTCATTCTGATTTGTTTTATTCTCTCACTAACATCCCAACCCATCTCCCTCCTCTTCTCTGTCTCTCTTTTCTTCTTCTTTCTTGGTTTTATCACCCCTTCATCTCCCTTCATTCGTCCTTGCCATTTGTCTCTTCCACGTCAACCTCCTCGAAAACAGCCCCACACCACACCTTTTAATTTTTATCACTCTCTCTCTCTCACTCTCTCTCTCTCTCTCTCTCTCTCTCTCTCTCTCTCTCTCCTCTCTCTCTCTCTCTCTCTCTCTCTCTCTCTCTTTCCCTCTCTCTCTCTCTCTCCCTCTCTCTCTCTCTCTCTCTCCCTCTCGCTTTCTGTGCTCCTCTTCCTCCGCCAATATACTTGTATCCCCATCTCCCTTCCTCCTCTTTCCCTCACTCCAACCAATCAAAGCTCAGGCCTCATCATATTGCAATCTATTCACCAAAGACTAACACCACTCACAAATTGTACCTGTCAGGTACAGGTCTTATTGGCTGATGGTGGTTCCCTGGCCAGACCAAGAATGTAGAGAAGAATGCTGCACTTAATCCTGTAATGACTTCTCTCTCTCACTAACCTCTCATGTTCAGGTAAGATTGATATCCTCTACTGAAAGAGAAATATGCCAACTGTCTATGATACCCCCTTTTACATCAAGATTGAAACAGTTCCCTCCGTTATTTTGTTCACATTTTAGATTAATTTTATACTCTTCTTTTTTATATATAAATCCTATATCTGTTTACCCGAGAGGTTTACGGTACACAATGTGTAAAGTCCTGGGAGGACTGAGAAGAGAAAACGTGGATAGAATTGAAGGTGAAATGGACAGGCGAGAAAGTGGAGATTTGAAAGTAGAGTATTCTTTCGAAATGTGAGTGTAGTCCTGAAAAGGACTGTAAACCAGAAAGCGTGAAGAGCTGATGATTAGAGAGGTGAACTTGACGTTTCGGGCAGATTGACTGTCCGTCTTCAGGCCTCCTGTCCATTTCACCTTCAATTCTATCTTCAATTTTCTATCTATCTTCAATTTTCTCTTCTCAGTCCTCCCAGGACTTTACACATGCTGTACCGTAAACCTCTCTCGTGATTGATCATACCACCATGCAAACCTTCAAACATCAACCTATATCTCTTTGTCTCATTTCATCTTTTTATTTGTTATATGCTAATATTAAACTTTATTGTATGTATTCAAACTGTTTAATTGTTACCATCCCAATGCTTTTAAACTTGACACGTATGCAATGTCAAGGACTGTAATTCAGCCATGGCTCCTAAATTCCATTTGAATAAACCTTTCTTGATTTGATTTTATCTTGTATTTTTAAAGGTAAGGGTTGCAGCAGGAATGACCACTGGCCATAATCATACCAGAACTGCTCAGCTGGCATCTCCAAAGTTTGGATTTTGTTTAACTTTAACATTTTTGTTATTAAGAGATGATTCCTTCCTGGTAGCCTGAAATAAAGTAGGATGTGACCCGACCCCCCCTTGAAATAAAGTAGAATGTGACCCCCCCCCCCCCCCCCCCAGTCATGGTAGAATGGCACTGCATTGATGATTGGCGCAGGAGTCTTGAGCACTCCTACCCTTTACCTTGAAACCCCCTCTATCTGATTCAGATGGATCGCGCTTTTGAAGACGTGAACTAATCAGATGCGCAGGTGTGTGAATCCAACTATTCTCAAAACTGGTTCAAAACTTGTCTGGAAAAAGTGTAGTTTCAAGCATTTTTGGCGTGACTAGCCTACCTGTGCGTAATAGCATTAAAGTGATGAAAACTGCACATGTCTAGAGAATGCATACAGACCTCTTCAAACTAAGTTGTACCTCAACATGGCAACCCTAATCATCTCGATACGTGCAGGTGAGACATTTTCGGTCTGGATCTGTAAACATTCTTTCATGTTTTTTTGTAACAGGGGAGTCGAAATTGTGTCTAAGCTAGTGTTTTCAAATTGACTTGTTGCTATGGTAACTAAAACAATCCCACTTTCTCACGCTGTGGAACACCAGGTTTCAGGCAGAGGAACAGCAGACACTTGTGATTGGGAGTGATCAGTGAGGGAAAAAATATATACAGGGGCTTGTTTTCCAGCCTGACGTCAGTAAATAACTGCTTGTGTTTCCTATAAACACTATGAGGAAAAACAGGGGCAATTTTGTCATTAAAGAAGGCTCTTGTTGTTAAAGGTGCTATTCATAGAAAATCCAAAAAATATGAAGATATTCATCTACAGAAAGCTTATAAGCCATACAATGAGCTCGGATGACATTCAAACAATATATCACTTTCCAAAAAGCGAAATTAGGGTGAAAACAATCACCGTATTCTCTGGGACAAATTTGCCCTACTATCATCCGAAACGGCCTTTAGGTCTGACGTAAGAAACGGGAGGCGTTATTGTGCATCAATCATGCCAATCCGCAGCTTCTTTTCTGCCAGAAGCATCATGCATTGTTAATGAAATTGTGATGGCAGTTGCTAGTGGATTAACAGGTGTGATACACAATGGTCATTGTGAAGCGTATCCCGGCTGTGACGTACACACAACGCCACTTTCCCTGAGGCGATTTCGTAGAACAGGAAGAGAGTCAATTTATTAAAATTTGACTTCCATTAAACACAAAATTGAACACTTTCATGGCATGTTAGCTGCATACATTGCTTTAATAACTCATTCAATTATAAAATAAACTATATTTATTTGATTTTATTTCCTATGAATATCACCTTTGATTGTGGAGGCTACATTGCCATGAGCATGACATGCATTTGTATTACTGGACCCCGTAAGATCACCTCAGCATCACTAGTTTTCAATGTGAAAGACGATTGAGTCTCCAGCAGAATTGAAGTACGATAGGTCAGGGTCTAGCAAATGATACACATGTATATAGGCCTTCGTGTAAGGGAGGATGGATGTAGAACGACACATCACATTCCACACATCAAGTCTTGTTTGATCAAGTTGTAAGTCACAGTATTAGCACTCAAGCAGTCTGACCCAGCTCAATATGATGTACATGTAGCCTGAGTCATAATTCTGGCTCAGTTTCCCACGCATTGTGTTCCCTATCCACTGTAACATTTGCTCTGTTTCCATAGCCCCTCCCCACCCCCTTCCCCATCCCCCTATCCCACTTTACACCACCCTTATGATCTTAATATTCTCTTTCTACTTTTTTTCTCTCACTTTTTTTCCTCCCCATCCTAAAACATTTTTACCCTTTCATCAGCCCATCCCCTCTCAAAACCACTCTTCTGTCATCACTTTTTATTTCCTGCATCTATTTTCACTTCCCCAATTCTTTGTCTTCCCCCTGCCCCTCCTCTTCTTTTCAATTCTTTCTTGCCATCATCTCTACTTTCTCCAACAATTTAAACACTTTTACAAATAGAACTATGCCCAGGCTGCCAACATGTAGCAAGTCTTGTTCTTGCATTTGTGGAAGGTACCTAAAAATGTCCATATCTCATCTCCGTATCAAGGATACTTCGTAGACAGACAGAGTGGGCGAAGAGATTCCATCTACTCTCACACCCACAGACCAACAATCTCATATCAAGCCTCAACCCTCAATAAGAAGAGGAGGGTGAGGAAAGAGGGTGAGGAGAGAGAGTGGGGAGAAGGAGAAACACTTTGTAAAGAGCACTTGGGTATGTTCAACAAAGCTAAAAAAAATAAAGGTGCCCCAGTAGCTATTTCGTATCAAGTAACATCAATCAACATTTTCATCAAGTCCTGCAAAATTGCTCTCGCCCCCCTCCCCATCCCTTGAGTTAAGGATTCTTTCAGTACATCGCTGTCTCTACTTTGCAACAGTATCTTTGTCCCTCTTTCTCACTCTAGCTCTTAACTACCATTCTCCTCACTATCTCCCTATCATGGCTAAGTTAGCACCAGCTTTATCAATGAAAAACCTTGTCAAACAGTTACAAGTTCTGGATATATACAAACTTTTTTAGCTGAATGAAAGATTTATACCATCTGGCTCCCACCTTACCAGCAGGCAAAGTCACGGGAAGGTCATCCCATCTCTCTCTCTCTCTCTCTCTCCCAATCTCAAGTTCATCATGTTCCATTCCAGCTGAGGTCAAGGCAAAGCCGATGCTTGAAGTTCACTCTTAAATTCGCACAAGATTTGCTTATTGTTACCCCAAGAGAAAAAGAGAAATACAACTTAATGGATTCCACATAGTAACTATCTCTCTATGGGCTCCTATCCTGTGACATAGGTGATCATTAAGTGCCACAACTCTCTGTTCTAACCTCTTTATATCAGCTCTATGACATACTGCCAGATCAGGAAATAAACTGATTTTTTGACACACTCTTCATGAATGTCACCTTGTCCAATCCGAAGCAATGCTTCTTTAGGGATAATCGTCATCATTCACAGAAATTGAAGCCAGAGTGAAACAAATTATATTTTATGTAATCGACATCTTCTTGAACTATTTCTTACAGTCCGAGCCCTGTGAAAGGAAGAACGGGAGACAATCAAACATAAACCTGTGCAGAAAAATGAAATGAGGAAGAGTGGATGAAACAAGGACAGAAAGAAGGACATTGGGAAGGAGGGTTGGAGAGGGTTTTTTTCCAGAAAGGGTGGAGCGGAAACGTTGTGAAGGACAGGACAGACGGACGGACAGACATAATTATAGCAGGACAGCCTGGTGGATACATCATAGCTGTGTTAGGACTGAAGACCGCAGGAACAGGATGGCAATGTTTGTGAAGGGATATCGCTGTGAGAGAGCCTGGGTGCAGTGACATGAAAACATGCAAGGCAGAATGATCTAGCAGGTGTCTGGTAGCCTAGGAGAGTCCAGGGGGACGTGGCTGCACCCCTTGACAGGTGGTGGTGACATGTTGGTCTCTGGTATTATGATGGGGAGATATTCGTTCTCCTCATTGTTACTATACATGATCCTCTTTACTCCTCTGTTCCTCCCCTATCCACACACACACACACCCTTCTCCTCAACTTCTTCCCAGCAAGGAGCGGTCTCTTGAGCTGGACTTTGCCTCCTTCCCACTGCCATCATCCACCTTCCCCCATCCAAACGATCCCCTCTCCTTACTCCCCATAAAAGTGTCCACAAGTATTTGTATATGATTTCCATTTTTTTAACCTTTTCCATTCTCCTTCTAGCCCTATTTCCCTACCTTAGCCACTCCTGCTAAAAATAAATAAATCTAACTATTTCCACTTTACCCCAACCCTATAAGAAAGTGCTGTTTTCATTTGTCTTTCCTCCAGGTACACATTCCTCCTCCCCAATTCACGTTCTTCGCTGGTTTTAATCAAAACACATTCAAGTACATCAGCATTTTGCTCAATCCGTTTGCCCTTCAATACTTCCTTCTTCGTTTTTCTCACCTTCCCTCCCTCCCTTCACTCCTGCGTAACCTCTCCCTAATTCCGCACCAGATGTCACGAACACCGGGCCAAGTCAAGACATTTCTCACATTACACCACTTCTCGCAACCAAACCCTAAATCTAGCAGCCAAGAAGTCAAGACGTCTGGGAGTATTCCTGATCATCATGAGGAGCGAGACTGAGTCTTCATTCAGAAAACGTCTGGTCGTCTGGCCTCCAGCGCAGAGCATGAATGAAATTACTCAGTCAGGTCGCTCCTGATTTGGTAGAAATCCAATTTGCTCCAATGTGATATATTAACCACATCAAAGGAGAATATCACTCTCAGAATCTACTCTCCAAGAAAAGTGGTCCACATCACTGGTACAGAATCTACTACAATGTGAGGTTTCTCACCTCAATCATTTTAAAAAGGCTTGCAATTCATTTCATTTCTTCACAAAGTTAATTCTTGACTATCCAAAGCTTGTAGAGCGATAGAGTACATGTAGGTAAAGGTTTTCGTGGCAAAACTGAAATATCAGTAGAACATTGTCTATGACTGAAAGGTGGAAACAAATTGGTTTGTATTTTTACTTTTTGGTGGTGGAAGTGGTGATATTGTTTTAATATGGTACATGTACTTTGTAGAAATCAGTTATTCTAATTATGGAATGGAAAAGAGAAACCCCTTCACTGAACACTTTTCTAGATTGAACTGTCATAAAATCTAGTTTCCACAACCAAACTTTGAAAAAATACATTATTTTGACTTGTCTGACAAATGAATTGATTTTCTTTATTCTAGTTTGTCTAGTTTTGCCATTCCAAGAGACAAAATGAAAACAAACAGAGGCATTTCCCCACTGATGTCGTCCACAGTTTCCTCCCATTATTTCAATAGTGGCAAAATAATAGAAAAGAATAATATTACCTCTCGACAGAAAAGGATCAGTTTCCTGAAATGGTTGAAATATTGGTGTTTATTGGCCCATTTCAGCTAAATCCTGGTGTCTGGGTCGACGTTGCACTTACACGATAGAAGCAGATTTCAGGCAGAGAATTAGCCCAAGCACTAGGCTGTCAGGATATACATGTCAAATTGTCAATACAATGAAACCTGTATATAAAGACCACTCAAGCAATCAAGAAATGTAATTTTTATGAGCAGGTGGTCTTTATGATAAGGTGGTCTTTACATGCATGTACAGGTTACTTAATACAATGATAAACATTGTTCAATGAACACAAAATGTGTGGTCTTCATAGGCAGGTGGCCAATAAAGCAGGGTTCACTATACACGTATTTCCTTAACGATTATATCATAATAAACGTGATATGCATTGCTTGTCACAAGGTAGCCTAGGTACTAGGCTGTGAGGTGCATGGACACAACCCAGTCTGCTAACAACTATGTCTGGTAACACAGACTATGCCCCAATCCCATCCTCACTAGGTACTAGGCTGTGAGGTGCATGGACACAACCCAGTCTGCTAACAACTATGTCTAGTAACACAGACTATGCCCCAATCCCATCCTCACTAGGTACGAGGCTGTGAGGTGCATGGACACAACCCAGTCTGTTAACAACTATGTCTAGTAACACAGACTATACCCAAATCCAATCCTCGCTTCTTTTGAAGGAAAAAAGCCAGAGGAGCTATGACATCATTAGGGCATAGTCGGTTTTACCAGACTTAGTTGTTAATAGACTGGGTTGTGTCCATGGCTAGTCACAAGGCATACATGCATACTTGTGTTTCAAGATCCCTTTTAAACATGCACTAAAATGTCCCTATGCAGGGGAATATACATAAGGAATATGTCACTACCTCCCTTGGTTTATAGTTTATTATATGTCATAATCTGTCATGATATATATATAGCATAAATGTACCCTGGTTGGAATTCTAGAGCCTAGCAACACCCACCTTTTCATTCCTCCTAAAATAACCTTTCACATCTCTCTCCTCCTGTTACCATGACGGTCATTAAAACCGAATCTACTCAAAATACCTGCATTACCTGGGCAAATGGAATGACATACAGACTACAGATAAGTGAACTCATGGAAGAATTTAAAATTAGTACATGACATCTTGGTTTCGGTGTCACATAGAGAATGTACCAGTTGATCAATTATTCCTTTTCTGTAATATCACCTTGGATACTTATTGGTACATGAAATTAATGATATTTTCAAAATTATGTATCTCAGGTAATTCTTTTTTGGGTTAAACCCTTTGTGTGCCAAATCCGATTTTGTCATTAATAATACACACGACTTCCAAAGAGCAGCAGCTTAAATGGCACACAAGGGGTAAAGAATAGTTCACACTTAAAAAGGATGCTGAATCAATAATGGAGAAGGTCAAATAACTATATTTGAGATGAGGAGGTGGACATAGAGTTGTGGTTGTTTGTTGGGAAAGGAAAGTTAGATAAATTCAGGACTCCCCTTTAACCCTTCAATATCTGAAGCATATAAAACTTATCACTGGCTCTAAACTTCATGTGAAACTACCCAAGTCCTGAAGTACTCAAACTCAAGACCAAGCCCCTTCATGATCTGACATAAACTCCTGTTTGTTACCTCTTACACATCAGCGGGGCTGATTGAGGGCTCGGACTGAATTTATTTGGGGCAGTTTCCACTTAACTTACATCAGTCCTTAGAGAGTCGTAAGATTCCAATATTGGGTGGACAAATTTTTGATGCACTCCTCCCAGTCCATAAATTCTGAAGTTCACGTGCTTGGAATAAACCTTAAATTTTCTTCTCTTTATAAGAAGAGGAATGTGGAATAGATATTTAATATAGTCCATAACATGAAATGGAATTTAGTTATTATGTGACTAATGGAATTTGGTTATTATGTGACTAAAGATCTGAAACAGAAAAGAACCAAAGAGAAAACAATTTTGGAGTCAGGAAGAAAAAGACAAGTTCATTTCCCCACATTTTAGTGCAGCTAGCATTTTCTTGACTCACAATCCTATTCCAGACCAAGTACCATTATGGACTGCCTGTTACGGATTTTAATGTTTAGAAATGGTGAACTATAATCCTCAACCTCCTTTAATGCGCCCAACATACTGCAATTTGTCTTGATGTTTACAGCTGTAACATAAGAGAAATCTTTTCAGCCATTGTGACAAGCGAATGTGGCATATTTTCGGGAATGAATTGCTGAATCGCTGGGCTCATAAACCGGCCCGAATTACTCAGGATCAAAAACTTAACCAGGTTCTTTTTCCTGTTTCCTGCTAAAGTCAGGCTGAGAGGCCAAGCCGAAAGACAAACTCAAGCTGTTGGTTCTAGAGCTGTAAACCTTCAGGCAAACAGTCTTGAACTCTCTACCATGGCACCGTTCACACACACACAGACGTCTCCAGTTTCCAACCCCAGACTTAACCGCTACAAATGGCCTTTGAATTGAACAAAATGTCTGGATACAGTTTTCTATACCTCATACTTATTTGGAGGAAAATCATATCAATGCAAAATCTTAAATCACTTCTCCAATTTAATACCAGACCCTCATATCCTCAATCCTCTTACCATTTCATGATTTATCATTCACTTTGATTCAGAAGTACAATGGGCTCTACAATATTCAACTTCCTGTTTGTGAAAAGCTTTAAACATAACATAAGTTTGACACAAAACTGCCCCATTCTATAAGTCAGACACTAATGGTATCCATACCAACATGGGAATAATACCTTTTCTATCATTATTTCACACCTAAACTTCTGGCCCTCTCTTATAAAGAGTTGCAGTTGAAATTAATTGTAAATCTGTGCATTAGAGATTGAGGATTGGACTTGCCATCAATTCAGATCAATCGCATGTTTTTATGAGACGGGGCCCTGGTCCTTTACTGTCCCTTACCATACTAACATTTCCTAAGCATCCCACCCCTCTCCCCGAATGAGAAGTTTTGATCTTCTTTTCCTATCTAGCACCTATCCCCAGACACCCCTCCCCCTCCCCCTCCCCCTCCCCCTTTCTTATAATCACATTATCATACAAAACTAATAATTACTACATTTTAAAATATTCACAAGCCAGATAGTCATCTATTAAGAAAGAGAATTAGAATTCTCCAGTAATCGTTAAACGAATGCCTGCAAAGGTTGCATTCACACCACATGCAGTAGATGAACACTCTATGAGTCAGAAGGTTGTAATAGCAATGGTATGAACAGGGCGAGTGTACTTTTACCTACCACTACCAGAGACCTTAATCTGAGATTTGCACATCACTTCTGGTCAATACGCTCCATTTCTCACAAATTGAAAGATTAAATTTCCAATAACACATATAAATATCAACTTAAAACACTCGTAATTTGCACCAAAATAATTTGTAAACATCAACACTAAGTTCAAGACCATTCCGGAAATGCACTATAGGTAAGAATATTGGGATGTAAATAACTAGATACGCTGTAGTCTATCACTGAGAGTCAGTATAGGAATACATATTTATGATGAGGGGGTAGAACAGAAAGTCAGAGAAAGTATAAAACTGATCAGAAATATAAAGCTCTGAATTACTGAATAGAGGTGAATCCTTGCAGCTACAGGTAATATGTTAAGCACACTAAATATGCACAGCTTGAGACTGTCTTCAACTTAATCAAGTCCCTTAATCCAAAGTACACTTCCTTTCCTTAATTACAAACTAGCATGTTTAATTGGTGCTGATTAGGTAGATTGCTCTCCAAGTACTAATGACTAGCAGGTTTAATTAATATCCAATCTACATATTGGAGGTTCTAGGGGTTTAAAGATATTTGGTCTCTACCAACTTGGTATAATCCCTCTTGAATCTACAAGCAAAGCCATGAGACTTAAAGATGAAGTAAAGTTAACCAAAACCAGATGTAGGAATCCTTATACTAATCATAACCATTAATCTTAATCAAAACCCTTAATCCTTAATATAAGCTTGTGGTCGAAAATTAAATGAAAATCAGACTTACTGGCAGAACCCCCCCAAAAAAAAAAAAATAATAATAATAATAATAATAATAATAAATAAATAAAAAAAATAAATAAAAAAAATAAAATAAATAATAATAATAATAATAATAATAATAATAAATAAATAAATAAATAAATAAATAAAATAATAATAATACATTTTTAAACATTTACAAATGTCATGCTACCCGTTGGTCCCAGGTTATTTTGCCATCACATACCCAATGTCCGTCTCATAGTGCAGTAAGCAGAGTCTGAATCATGAGACTACAATCTACAGGTTATACGTTTATTGTAGCTGGGCTGGACACTGTCATAGACAGTAGGTAGTCTTCTCCTGAGACATGATATATTTTATGAAAGTGTCAAATTAGAGGCTGTAATTGCAGACTAGTCAAATGCTGGGAAAGCACTGTCAACTTTTACCCTGCCAAGCCAACTACACACATACTGGTGCGTATTGACAGTCCATCTTAACAGCTCAGACAATTTAAATCTGCTTTTAACTCCTGTATTTCCATTCAATTATGTGTATACTGCTTTCTTTTCCTATGTACAGAGTGCTTGTGCAACAAGACAAACTAGTACTTCAAAAGAACAGCGTCATTTCAAGGCAAACTGTGATTTCATCCTTTTTTTTTACTAGTGGGAGTAAAGTAATCAAAACACTGAAACAATGTTTCCTTTAAGATGTCTGCATTCTTGGACATCCAGTCTCCCCATCTTAAGATTACGATGTAGACTCAAGGTATTAGATTGATCAAAGCACACTACCAGCACCATTAAAGGGCATATACTGTACCAGGAAGACAAAAAGCCTTCAAAAGGTAATCGTAAGCAATCTTTTTACCAATGGTCTTAAATTCATGTATTGTCCAGAACATTTTGAGGATTTGTGATTTAATCACTAATCATTCCAAATGTGGAAAATTTGAGGAAAAATAACTTTCAGTAAGTTTCTAAAATGGACAATGCATGCATTTAAGACCATTGGCAAGAAGACTGCTCGTGATCACCTTTTGAAGGCTTTTTGTCTTCCCAGTACAGTATATACCCTTTAAAGGCAAAGGGTATTCTGAATTGCAGGCTGTGGGCATGTATAATCCAAATAATTCAATGCATGGGTCTGGTTGATGTAGACTAAACATTGTTGATTTCTTCTGTAGCTCACGGAAAGACTATGAAAAGAGGAAAATAACAAAAATGAGTACTAGATTCTATTTTTGGTTTGGATTATATATGTAAAACTGCCTGGAAACCAGGCTAGGTAAGGGGTAGTTATGGTTTAATGATGGCACTCCAATGTTGTTCTGCTTAAAACTTACCATTGATGGTAACTTTGCTATCAATGGCAATTTCTATGGAAACCATGTATTTCATTGGCTGTCAGACGATGTTACCATGGTAGTTACCACTGATGGCAGAATTACCATTAATGGTTAGTTTTATGCAACAGGACCCAGATTTTGTTAAATTTCCATTATTTTCATCATTTTGAGATGATTCTTTCCGGAAATCAGACACAAATGGAACCCATGATTCTGGCAGAAAGACTCTCCATCGATTGAAGGTCATGCTGTCGTTATCATTTCTACCCCTTACCTTCAAGGAAGCTGAAGGTCAGCGATCGTGGGAATTTATGAAAAATATTTGCTGCAATATAATATCTGAATATGCGGTGTGCAGCCCTACCTTCCAATCAGTTGTCTCATGAATGCTTCCACACTGGCTCAAGTTTCTTGTTGACTCAAAATACCTCTCATCTTGCTTTCATTTGTTTCAAATGAAGACCATCAGATTGCTATAATCACCCATGAGTGTACCCTAAGAAGCCCATTTGACCCTTTGTGTAGGAGATAACATGCTGCTCTATGACATTTGTGTATATTAATAGTGAAATCATCCATCTGTAGCATGTTAAGGGTTAAAGGTCATGTGAACATTTCACTGCCACCTCCAACCTTCATGATTAAGTTCTTCAAAAAAATGAGCTTTACAGGAAAACAATGAATACTGTTTTCAGATATTGTCTAAATTATACATAACTTTTGAGTTTATATTTCACAATCTGGACTAAGATATTGTTCTTGTGGTTTTAAAATGCAATGTTTTACACAATAAGCTATTTTCGTAATATATTCACAGCTTTTCCCCTAATCGAAAAGAAATGTGATATAAATTACATTCACCTACATCTAGTGGTTTAGTTTTTTTTCAGTGGGTGGAATGAACTCTGAATCTATTAGTTGTTGCCAGTTGGACATACCTCAGGAAAGCATTGGGGTTACCATAAGTAACGTATTGTTTGAAAAAAAAATGCAAACATAATAAACATGGTCTATTTTGTAAAGTCTGCAAGAAGGATATACTTCCTTTAAGATGACAATATGAGTCACATGTGTGTGTTAACATGTTTGCTTTAAGATTTGCTTTGTTGAAGCAGAGTCAACATCAAACTGCACATGTGGGACTGGGCAAGGAGTACCATATACCGTCCAGTCTGATAAACTATCATTGTCTACATACTATATGTAAACTCAAGGGTCATTAATTGTTAGTTCAAGGGGTTTTACAACCTTTTGACATAAATAAAATAAGATAATAATGGGCAGATTTAGCTTTTATCATCCATAACAAACACCAGCATCAACATAGAACTATATACGTGGTAATGCAGACCCTGGGATGATAAATTCAAAAATCCATTGTGTGCTTCGACCCAATATTAAGAAGATTGCTAACAATTACATTTTGAAGGCTTTTTTGCCTTCCCAGTACAGTATATGCCCTTTAAGGATAGCATGTTCCATCCTGTACATGAATGAACACAAGTCAGATGAACACATTTACTTCTCTAATTGAAAACCTAACCTAACCTAAGTGTGATGTGTATAAATAAGAGCTCATATTGAACTGGGACTTTTCCGTTTGGGTAAACATACCCATGTAACATTGTTTTTCTTTTCTCTCCACTTCCCTTGTAAATGGAAGAAGATGCCTTATAAATATGTTGTTCATGATATAATTTCAAGCCCTTCATTTATCCATTCTCCTAACTCTTAATGCACTATTCAAGCATTTTTGTACAAGAAATACAAATCCCACACACACAAAGGGTCAAATCGTCCTAAATTTCTTCTTAAAGTATGAAGTCATACAATTTCTTCCTGTTTCAATTGATACCACCTTTGTTGTCTATGTGTATCTAAATAAACATGATTGAGCCAAGCAATCTTCTAAGTGTGAATAAAAGGTGATCGGTGTTACCATAACAATGAGACAGTCTTCCCATCATGCATGAATTGTTCAACAACAGGAAAGTGATTACACAAGAGACCAAACACATGGTTCCAAGACAGTATTTGTAGATTAAATGTAGCGCAAATATTTGTAATTTGTTCCAGTTGACACTCAATTGTATCCTCCAGTTTCGGAGCAGAAGAGGATGAAAAGATGGCTTCATTTCATCGGTGAGTCCGCATAAATTTGAGAGCAATCATCAAGACATGAATGAAAGCACAAAGAAACCTAAGAAGTCTTGTTGACCCATTGTGCACTGAATAGACTGAGTCTCTATGGGATTTGTGTGCAAAAATACAGACATGGTATATAATTAGTTAAGGCATGTTACCAATCAGCAACATGTAAAGCAAAAAGTATGCTAGAGAAAGATAGCCTAACAAAGCAACAAGCATTTTTTTGTAAACTCTTACCCTGCCGCTGTCGCAAATTTGCGACTAAAATGTAATAGAAAAAAACTCCAGCACAGAGGGGTTTTACCCCCGGCAAGTTAAGAGTTAAAGATATAGACTGGACACATACATCAAACATTACAGAATAGAGATACTGATATGTACTCTTCTTCTTTGTGTGATTTAATGAGGTTTCAGTAAGTGTTAAAATTCCACAACACCTTAACAAAGTCTTGTTATGTACCCACTTCCAAAATGAATAGACAAGCATGTACATGTTGTGTGTGGAATACTAACAAATAAACTGTGAGTAGACTTTGTTTGGTATTGTGCTAGAATGGAGAGATATGGAGATGGAGTAGAAATGGAGTCTTAGAAGACCTGGAAGATGTCTCCTTTCTGATCAAAACATTCATTTGAGGACAAAAAATCACTTTTAGAAGGCATGAGCCACCCACCGGTCACAAGTACTAATTTCTGTCTCAAAGAATAAATGACTTTTTTCACTTTTAGAGCTTAAAAGTACATCAGCCTCCTTTTTGAGGGAGAGACAGAAAGAGAACCTTCATCATTGATTCTCAAGTCAACTACAATTTGCCTTCCAACCTTCTCACAAGTGACTTGAGAAGTCAAAGTGATGTAGGGAGGTTATAAGTACACCGGGAAGACAAACAATTCCTTTTAGTTTTAGTGCAAAAATAGACCAATTAATTGCTCCAGTTCATTTTCTTAAAAAGAAGCACCATTGGTTCAGAATCCTTAAAAGTTCAGGAAGTTTCTTAATACACCGCCTGTGCCAATTGCCTTCCTCTGTGTGTTACATACCTCCTCCTTCTCTATGGGCTGTGCACATGCATTACTTGTGCAGGAGTGCACCGATGGCTTAAAGGGAATATACTGTACTGGGGAGACAAAAAAAAAATTGAAAAGGGTGATAATGAGCAATCTTCTTGCCAATGATCTTAAATTTTCCATTTTAGAAACTTTTTGCAAGTTATTTGCCCTCAAATGATCCACATTTAGAGTAATTACTGATTGAATCACAAATCCTCAAATTGTTCGGCCCAAACATTTTGAGGATTTGTGATTCAATTTCAAGAGCTCATAACTTTCTTATCCTTTGACGAATTTTCATCAAACCTCCACTCATACATTTCTTTAATGTGTCTGCTTCTATTGAAACCAACTTATCTCCAGGGTGAACTATCCCTTTAAAGGTTAGTGGTAGGTGGAAGAGATCACTGTGATCAATGGTACACCATTCTACCATGACCATGCTATCAAAGATGGACAGGGAGCAGAGAGTCACTTGCCATGGATAATCTTCCCCCATTAGTCATCCTCAACTATCAGCACTTTCTTTGTTTTGTCTTGGTTCATTTGCAGAGCAAGCAGGCTTAGAAGAGAAATTACTGAAGCCAGGTTAAACTCTCCACTATAATTAATTCCACGGGTAATTACGTAGATGCAGACCATTTGCTGTAACTAATAAGGTGCGTCTTCATTAGCCCGATCAGACGAAATAGCGAGCTATTTTTCTGATCCGGGGAACTAGCCTGAAGTTGCAATCGCGTCTTCATTACCTCGAAACTCGGGATACGTAAGCTCGAGCTCGGGTCGCATAAATTATCGCGAGTTTCGCACATACCAGCAGTTGTGCGACGGGAATAGGCCATGACCGCATGGCTTCGGTTGTGAGCTCGCATTCACGCACGTATAAAAACCTATTACGTACACAATGCCTCGTGGGCGCTGATGCATGCCGGGATCGAGAAATTTTCAGGCTATTGAAGATGCTCCGAACTAGCTCGAGCTATTTCGCAAACTAGCTCGAGCTAGCTCTATCTAGCCCAAGATTTGTTGGGAAATTTTCTCGACCAAATAGCTTGCTATTTTGCCTGATCTGGCTAATGAAGATGCAAATAGCTAGCTATTTCGTGATCTGGCCAGCTAACCCGATCAGAACAAGCTCGCTATTCTGCCCAGCTCGAGCTAATGAAGACGCCCCTAGTGATAAGTTTGGGTGTCCATTTAAGCCGAGGAAGTGACATTTTTCCGGTGGGATTTTCTTGAATGACATCAGTAACTTTGAATGTGAAATGTGATTGGAAAGACCATGATCCACAACAGGGGGTTGTTGTCTTGGGTTCCTTGCAAACAGAAGATGATATCTGTGTTATCATAACAACCCTAGGGAATCACTCTTGTTGCAACATTCCAGATTCTCTGATCAACATAATGAAAAGAACATCAAAATTGTTGTATGAATGATTGATTAAAGTAACACTTCGGCAATGTATGTCAATAAGGATTCACATTCAAAGAGCTGAAAGAGTCTTGCAATGTTCTTGTAGACGTTAAAAGAAATCTGCAGCATTGACAGAGAGATTTTAGCATTGCCTCTAGGCTGTTCAACTTCAACATTTAAATCAAAATTTACAAGTTAATATGCAGGTCTACGATTTACAAGACTAGTTCTCCTATTTCCCAACTCAAGGCAGAAAAATAATAGATAGCAACTGGTATACTGTAGCCACAACTGTTGAACATAAAGTTTCCATTAGCAATGTCGAGCATCCTTGAGAACAGATTGGAGAGATGCTTCCATGCTGGATAAAATCTTACCATATGATATTTGGGTACATTTTTCTTGCAAAAATACAGCAATAGCAGAGAAAGACTTATAGATGGAATCAGCACCAGCATTGTGGTGAACTCAAGATAAGGTAACTTTTGCTGAATACCACCATTTTAGCAAAGTAGAGAGTTTTGTGAAGAGGCTAATTCATCAAATGTGAGTATCTATCTTACAAAACAGTCAACATCACTTGAGGCATCGTGTACCTTCTATTGAAAGGTTCCATCAAAGAATTTGAAAATACACATATTTTTTTACAACAATCAACCATTTTAACAGCAATCCCTTGACCCATCATACCCCTTTGCCAAAATCTCAATAAATTCAATCATCCGTACATGGGCTTACAGCAATCATGATGTATTATCAATGTACATGTATCTCACAAAGGATACCAGTGGTAGTAATCATCCCTCCAATCTATCTCAAGCCAAATCTCTTTCCTTCAGTTTAACACCAACCAAACACACACATGTTTAGTCCATAAAAAGGTGCTAATACCAACCCCTTAGAAGTACCCGATACAATAGTACTCCTGGGATGGAGCTGAAGGGATTGGAAATTTACACAACTGTCCCTTTCACATTGGTCTGACTTTTAAACCACTTCTGTTACAGTCCAGTTCACATTGGTTCAATGAACGGGAATGGTGTACTGATCAGCGGTTGACATCAAAGCTAAAAGGTAAGTGGTGGTAGTAGGGTAAAGATTTCTGGACCTGTTATCAATAGAGTGTCATGGGTCCCAAATCTCATTTGATTTCAGGAGACCAGGAAGGAATCATCTCAAAATTAGAAAATAATTGAAACTGAAACAAAATCCGGAGCATGTGATGATGGCAGAAATGCTCAATTTGAATGCATTACCACCTCTATTCTACAAATTTTAACAGATGGAATTGTTGGCATAGTAACTAATAATAGTCTCTCTTCTATCTTCATCTTGTAATGTGGGTTCTATTTCACATTCCACAATGTTTAAATATGAGGTTCAATCCTCTCTTGAAGTGGGTCTAAAGCTACCACTTTAGAACTTATGTGTTACAACATACAGTATCAGATATATCCGATCTCTTCAAATTTCATTTTATGCTAATCACAAATGAAGCTAGACCTCTTCAAAAATACAAGCTCTCAGTAAAGCAAAATATTTTTAAAAGAGGGAGAAACAAGAGACCGGATGTTTGGGGAAAATAATGCCAACAAAAGATTAGAATAAGAAGAAACAATAGGACCCTGGAGAAAAAATTTAAAAAGTTGTCTTAACTGTCATTAGCGTGCTTTCGTTTTCAACGACGGTGCAGAGTGCGACGGTAAAAATCAGAATGGACCTATCTGCGCATGCTCAAATCTCCCGTCCTGTCCGTCGTCCCATCGAGTGCGACCGTTTTCGGGGTGTTTTACCGTCGCCCCGAAAACGACAACGTGTACACGTCAAGCCGGCCGACCCAACCTGATTTTGCTGTATACGAATGAATTCGCACACAAAGTCTGCTGCACGAAGATTTCCGAGAGTAGACTGAGCTATGCATTCCGTAAGTTTCTATTTGAATATGTGACGATATTACAAAGTAAGGCAGAACAAATGACTGCACATGTTGGATGAAATCAGATTGATTATGGTCTTTCTAATAAAGAAAGTTTTTAAAGATGTTTACATGTTGCGTGGGTCATTCCGCCCCATGTTCACCGTGCTATTCTGCGGGTTTGGCCGGCCTAGGCTTTCCTCTGCTACCGGTGCGCCAGGCCATGCCCTAGTGATCAAATTGGCCAGTGTGTGGTTGCCGTCCTGAAAAACGAAACGAGTTATCCGCAGGACGGACACTTCGTACGCCCGACGGTACGGAAGTGGTTTTGTTACCGTCGCACTCTGCTCAGTCGTCGAAAACGAAAGCACGCTATTATCAAGGTGTGAATAGACAATCGATTTATAACACAATGATTGAGCCCATGGTCACGAATGGGTTAAAGGTATCTTTATGGTCTGGAAATGGATCAGACCCCCTAAAAAAATAGACCCTACTTTCATGTGAAACGGGCATTAGAGGTGTGATCAACAGCAAACTACAGTGGTATATATAGTAGTTGCAGATGGGGATTTGGAGAGTTGGTGGAATTTCTTGAGGCATGCCTGAAATACTTATTTGTGCTGTTTCTGATATCAGTTTTCTTTTCCTAACCAGGTCATTGCACTGAGATCGGCCCTCGCTCTGGGATGAAGAGGAGGGCGGAATAAAGCTGGAAAATATGGGCCAAAATTACCCAGATGTGTTCTTTTCTGCCTCACCTTTCAATCTTTCTTTCCCTTTGTTGGCAAATTCACATGGCATGAAGAAATGTACAAACTCAAAATAATGTTTGTATGCTACTTTCTCCTTCTCTCTCAACATATTATATCTTCCTCTCTCTCTCTCTCTCTCTCTCTCTCTCTCTCTCTCTCTCTCTCTCTCCCTCCCTCTAATATATATGTATCTCTCTCTCTCTCTCTTTCTCTCTATATCTGTTTGTCTGTATGTCTCTGTCTCTGTCTCTGTCTCTGTATCTCTCTCTCTCTCTCTCTCTCTCTCTCTCTCTCTCTCTCTCTCTCTCTCTCTCTCTAATTCTACCCTCCCCCTCTCACTAAAACAAGATGACCATGTAATGTTGCTACTGTAACAGCTTCCTCCTTCTTGTGTTTGAACTTGAAGAAATAATGACATTACCAGGCAATAATTGAAAGGATCCTTTGAAGTCTCAACTTACCATGACCACCCACCGACAGCTACCAGGTCTTGATTCAATATCAAATCAAACTTGATTGGTCAGTGATGAGTGGTGGGCAGTTGTTGATAGACTACTGACGGACTGACCAATTGCTAGTCTGTTTCAGACATGCACAACTAGTATGTACCATGAAGTGATTGTTAATGTTTATGATTAGATTGCTCTGAAAGATCAGACAATTGGCAGCAGAATTAATCTCAAAAATGTTTAGAGTAGATATCAAGCTGGTGAACCAACCACACATAAATACTAGCTGCATAATCACTAGCAGAGTGAAGCCTGAGGTATGCCTGGTATATCACCAACTATTCAATATACATCAATATTTTCACTGAACAGGTTAAATCAATCTGTATTTCTCAGAAACTGAATGCTCTTAGTTAAAGAAAGGTGCTAACCCATTTTTTTAAGAGAAAAAAATTCCTCTCTACGAATCACGCTGAGAGTAAGACCTCGTTCTATACGGAACGTCTTGCACATCTGAACGGGCCAGATGTCCAGTGGCAGTGGGTCAGTAATGACCACTTCCCCCTGATGGGGCTATTAGTGGGCTGGTGGGGGGTGTGGGGATGAAGGTCAAGTTTGAAAGAGAGGTGCGACCTGTCACTCACCCACACCCCCTCCTGAATCCTTTCAGAGATTCAACACCTCTCTCTCCAAGACACATCTTAACCCCATATCTGTCACTTTCTCCATCTAGCACCAGTGATGAAAACAATTCCTAAGAAGCAGCAGTTTTCAGTCCATCAGTACCATAGGTGCATGCAATTTGTAATAAGTTAATGGGCTTTTCCTGGCTTGGTACTGAGAGGGTTAACCCCATCAGTACCATAGATGCATGCAATGTGTAATAGGTACTGATAGAGTTAATACACACATTTGGACAGGAGTACATTTTGTTAGATAGAGAAGAAACCAATACTGCTTGTGTACTTTTTTTTCAAATGTAGCATTATGCCACACACAGAAGGAAGTGATACTTATCTTGGTCCAAGCTTATATTTTCACTGGTCGTCACAAACCCTGCAGACCAGCACTGTGACTGGCATAATTGGATGAACTCTGTTAACTGACAGCACAAGTGCATATATACTCACACTTACACTGCTATTTAAAACATTACTCAGAATTAAGAATAGAATCAACCTGGCCTTTTCCTGTTTTGAATCATTACTCACAGTGAGGGATATATGTGCACCAACACAGATACCAGGCTGGGGATCAGCAATAGCTGAGTGTAGAAAGAATGAAACCTGCTTCCTATGAAACTGATGCAGTGAATTTGCATTCACAACGCAACCATGTTTCTATGTTTTCCATCAGCCCATCTTGTAGAGTAAGTACTTATGATTTATTGCTTGAAGGAGTTGATATAGCCAAAGCCATTGCTTATTTTTTTCATCGAAAAGGCCTATCATATTGTTAGAAGCTGAATATAATATGTGAGGGAAGGAGACCAGGGTTTCTCTATGGTACTCTGTGTTTTCTAGAGTCTAGGGTTTCTATCAAAATTATCCTCTAGCATTCAAACCCACTTGATTACCCCTTAAGTATCACCATAAATGGCATACTGAGTCTTAATCTATCATATCAATTTGCATACTGGATGGTCCTACAAACATTTTCTGTGC
The DNA here is from genome assembly GCA_963669155.1 of Arbacia lixula. Taxonomy (NCBI): domain Eukaryota; kingdom Metazoa; phylum Echinodermata; class Echinoidea; order Arbacioida; family Arbaciidae; genus Arbacia; species Arbacia lixula. The sequence goes on along the minus strand of OZ022595.1, from coordinate 20,524,407 downwards.
ACACTGAAATCTTCATGAATGTTTTCTCTTATAGAAATGTATGTAAATTGTGACAGGATAAAATACCAATGCATTTGATACCTGCTAACATTCCCTACATGCATCTGTCTGCCTATTTACATACAGGACAGGTGTATAGAACCCTCCCTGTCTGGGCGTATGACTTCATGAAACAAACGCCTGCAATACTGGAAAGCTCTCACTTAGCCTACCAGCGGGGTCACTCCAGAGAAGGGGATCACTTTCGCCCCCTCGCATACCAACAAATTTACCCCTCTGTCATCACCCCCTCCTACATCATTGCTGTATCCTTTGGGCAATGTTAACACCCCCTCTGTCAATGTTAACACCCCCTCCGTAGGGTCCTTTACTTGCATACTACACACAGCAGGGTCATCAACACCTCTACATTCTGCCACAGACAAATAGTTTTTTCCTAAGTTCCCCCCACCCTACCAACCCCCCCCCCCCCCCCCCGAACAACAATGTATAACTTAACACCTAACACCTCTGTATTCTGATACAGATAGGATATCAGTCCATACAACTCTGAATCAATTAAACTACTACTACTACTACTACTACTACTACTACTACTACTACTACTACTACTACTACTACTACTACTAGTATATATATCAAGAAGTGAGAACGCTGCTTCTATAGCCCCTCCTGTTAGAGCTAGGCTTACAGCTTATGTTGAGAGCAACAAATGCAGTTGAATAACCAAGTATAACCTGAACACCTACATGTTACCACCTCTCTGGTCTGATAAAGATAGGATATCAGTCTATACAACTTTGAATTAATTCATCTACTACTTCTTACTAGTAGTATATATTCAGAAGTGTGAACACAGCCTTCTATAGCCACCCCCCCCCCTTACGGCTAGGTTTACAGCTTATGTCTCAAGCAACAAATGCAGTTGAATAACCAGAGAGCAGCATGACACTTCAAACCCTACTTGAACTCAAACAATCTCCCATTGGGGTTTCCATTACAGCCTTACAATCCACCTTTCTTTCCTGAGTCCTCTTGCAGAGTTAGGTTTTGTTGTGTCTGCCGTGGGGATAAATATTGCATTTTCCCTCCCTTAAATGCATCATTTGGGGGATTGGTGGGTCCAGCCGGTTCACAGACCTGTACTTTCATTTGGGCTATAAGATGCCTTAGCCCTATCCTAGACCAGTCTACCACCAGTACTGTAACATTGGGTGATGAAGTGTCCAGGAGGTTCCCAGACCGGTACTTTCATTTGGGCTATAAGATGCCTTAGCCCTATCCTAGACCAGTCTACAACCAGTACTGTAACATTGGGTGATGAAGTGTCCAGTAGGTGCACAGACCTGTACTTTCATTTGGGCTATAAGATGCCTTAGCCCTATCCTAGACCAGTCTACTACCAGTACTGTAACATTGGGTGATGAAGTGTCCAGGAGGTTCACAGATCTGTACTTTCATTTGGGCTATAAGATGCCTTAGCCCTATCCTAGACCAGTCTACCACCAGTACTGTAACATTGGGTGATGAAGTGTCCAGCCGGTTCACAGACCTGTACTTTCATTTGGGCTATAAGATGCCTTACCCTATCCTAGACCAGTCTACCACCAGTACTGTAACATTGGGTGATGAAGTGTCCAGCCGGTTCACAGACCTGTACTTTCATTTGGGCTATAAGATGCCTTACCCTATCCTAGACCAGTCTACCACCAGTACTGTAACATTGGGTGATGAAGTGTCCAGCCGGTTCACAGACCTGTACTTTCATTTGGGCTATAAGATGCCTTACCCTATCCTAGACCTGTCTGCAACTGCTAGTGTAGTACCCCAGGACGTTAGGACAAAGTAGCCTTGTTCTTAGCCCTGTCCTAAGCATGTCTACCAACACTATGGTAGCACAGCTCCAGGACAAACTAGACCTATTCAAAAGCTGGTTTAGCCCAAAGTTCATCGATAGACCATGGGTGAGTGTGGTGGTCTACATGATTAACTCTCTCAGTCCCATGAATAATCAATTGTTTTATAATCAACATTGGACCATCAATGGTCAGTTCTGAAAGTGTTCAAAGCCCTTGGATGCCGGTTTCAGGAGAAAGTCACAATGTATTGTGGGATAGCTATTTCACATTTCAAAAGGGTACATGTAGGAAAGTGGCAAACACACAGATAGATGAGGCAAACCAAAAAGCCAACGGCAGTGCATTTCACTTCATCTAGATTCACAAACCAGAACTGAGCAAGTACCTGCAATTGAGCGTGACTTTATCTTAACCTTTATCTGTGTACTTATTCTGTATTGGAGACAGCGATACTTACGCTGCTAAACCTCTTACAGTAGATGCAGCTCATCATGACAAACAAATTCCTTAAAGTCCCAGTATTTGTATTATGTAGTATAGGCCAAGGGTCCCAGTGTGTCTAGTCCTAATTCTTAAGGTGTGAATTCCTTCACCCTGGCTTTACACCTTAGTCCAGGATCAGGACTAATATTTGAGGGGCGACAAATAAATTTGAAGATAGATAGAAGAGGGTCAAGCCAATAGGGAATAACTATCAGAGGTGTGAAAAGATTTCAAAAGATGTTGAGGGACATACCATACCGCAATCCCACTACTATGGCTTTGCCTGATATACACCGTTTACAGATACTGTACTTGTATAACAGTTCTACCCATTGAAGTAGAAGGAATTGAATGTTTATGTGTAACCATGGAGATGGAAATCTACCCTTGCGTGTAACATGAAGTCAAACACGTATCAGTAGGTGTAGGGTAGATCAACAATATCAATTTCAGCAATTATCCTTTTTGAAAAGATGTACTTTTAGAATGAGCTCCTGGATACTGCTAGGGTGTTTTCATACCATGAGGCAAACTTCATGTAATTAGCTTCTTATAATCCAATTTTAAAAACGATGCTTAAAGGGATCAAAAAGGAGAAATTGAGCTCCCACAATTATGTGGAAACTTTCTTCACCCTCCCCTGGCCTACTTTCTAAACTGTCCTTTCAGGACCAATTTTATACCACCCTCTCTGCACCTCCTTACAAACCCTATCCAAACCAATCACATTTAATCACCAACACAATGCTTCATTCTTCCCTACTATTCTCATAGTACATGCAATCCCAAACTACAAATCTGGGTTTACTTTTTTACACTCACACCCTTCCCTTTGCCCTACCACTTTGAAATCATCCTTATAATTTCCATTTTAACCCTCCCTCACAGGCTGGCCTCCTATGGGCAATCACAACCCTTTTTGTTACTTAACCAGGCAGTATTAATTCACAATAAACATGTGTAATACATGCTCCATTTGTTGATTCAATTCCATTTTTGCTTATATCCATCATATTAAAATGTATGAAAGGGATTGTGTAGCAGTGCTAAAGACTACGGAATCTATCATAAATGGAATGCCGTTCTGCCATGACCATGGTGTTCTATTCTAGTTTGATTTCAAGACACTTGGATGGAGTCATTAAAAAATGATCAAATTATTGTTTTTTAATTAAAAATTTGGACCCAGTGATGATACTGCGTTGTTACTGACATGGAGCTACCAGTGCTTGGTAACCACTCAGTCCCATAGGCAAGAAACTGTGTTGTTATTTGCATGGGCCTACCAGTAATTGGAAATGAGAGGGTTAATAAGCTCAGTCGCATAAGGCCAGAACTTGTGTTGTTCTAGATATTGGGCTGTCCGCACTTGGTACTAAGAGGGTTAACCTGCTCAGTCCCACAGGCAAGATATTGTGTTGTAATTGGCATGGAGCTGTCAGTGCTTGGTACTGAGAGGGTTAACCCACTCAGTCCCATAGGCAAGAAATTGTGTTGTAAATGGCATGGAGCTGTCAGTGCTTAGTACTGAGGGGGTTCAAGCGAGAGAGAGAGAGAACCAGGTAAGTGAAGTTCACTCGGCGAAGGTTCCATCTGACTGCGTTCGTCTAAGTGCCCTTCTGCCTGATTGGCTGAGCAAAAAGGAAGCAAAAATAGTTCACAAACAAACAGCTAGACCCTTTATCACTTCTATTTACCCTTGCCACAGGAATAATATTGTTATAGCACCTAATACACCTCCATATCACTAGACAAGCATTCTCTGTCTCCCCTCTCCCTCCCTAGGTACATGTAGGTACCAAACGGTACAAGCGGTCCACTACAATTTTTACATTCAGAGATAAGGCGGATATCAAAATTCCATGTCTAATATTTCTACATCAGGGCGCCGTTGTACTTACCATTGATGGTAACTTTGCTACCAATGGCAAGTTCTATGGAAACCTTGAATCTCATTGGCTGTCAAGCGATGTTACCATGGTAGTTAGCATTGATGGCAGGGTTACCATTAATGGTACATTCTATGCAACATGGCCATGGTAACAATCATCATATATGACACTGGATGCAACTGTTATGATACAGCAGAACTGATGTTGCTTTGCTGATGATATATTAGTTATATGTCATGCAACTGGCACTTACACATGTCCGTACTTGACCTGTCATATGGCAATACAAAATATATATCAAATAGCCGTCCCTCATTTCAAACGATTGATGAAATTATGAAGTAAAAAGGCCTTTATCGATGTGGTGAGCTGAGGGATTTAGTGATCATCATAAATCTAGCCGTTTGTAGAATCCTGTTTGATTTATGTCCACCCATCCATCAACACTAATCCTTCATTGAAACTTGCCCTTGGGACAAACTAATTACAACTATTCAAGAATAGATGACACATACCAACCTCCAAAACATATATTATCATATACTGTACTGAGGTACCAACAGTGAATACTCCTTTTGTTAAGATAAGACAGGCCTGGTTAATTACATTCCTGGGTCTTTGTCAGACAATGCCTAAATTAGAAGATGACCCACATCGTTGGTGCATCAAATCTGTATCACTTTTCTAGAAATGAGGAGTGAAAACATCCATACCTCAAAGTCAATCTCCATGCAAATCCACTCAGTCATAGTCAATTTGACTCTGGTGAATCCAGTTAAAGCTTTCAAATCAGGATTTCTTAGTAACAAGTGCAGCTTGCATTTATTGTATTAAGTAAAAATAGGCCTGCACACAAGCAGACGCTAGGTTTATCTGAGCACACAAATGAGAACTCTGGACCACTCAAATCTAGAAAATGTAACAGTTGGTTTCAGTAATATCAGACCATATCAAACTCCTTACAGGGTTGTGGGATAACAAAGGGCTTGCTGTACTAGTAAAGGCTTACTACAAAGTCACATTCCAAAGAGAAACATATATATTATTAATCATTAAATGTAACATAAAAAGGAGCACCTACTGGTGAAATTGAAAGAGATCGACGTCCTCTCATAATTGTAGCACATTTGTGTGCAGTCATGTACAAACTAGGAAGTCTGTTCACATAGGTGAGTTAAGTTTTCCTGTTCATGTTTGATCACTAGATCTCAATGAATAATGTCTTCACACCTTACCATTCAAGCAAAGTTCCTCTACAAAAATTTCCAAGCCTTCACTGGGAGCTAGTCATGGCCACGTTGGTAGCGGCGTTGCCACGCTGTTGACGCTTCTCACCTCATAGTTCCTATCTCACAGGTGAAACATAGAGAGTGTCGGTTGAAGTCAAAGCCAGCCCCATTCACAAAAAGCCACTGCCACTCCTGCCAAAAGACTCCTGCCAAGTTTCTCATCTTCACCTCTTGTTTACCCAGACACCTCTATTGTTTCCCTGCCATAGCGACAAGCCAAATCAAGTCTGGATCTCCAAACATCACCCACTCCTCGACTGGTCCTTCACTCTCTACACCCAATGTGTGACAGGAATGTCACAAGTTTGCTTCATAACTCCCAGGAGTCTCATGACAACCAATTTTCCACCATTTTCTACAACCCAACTCACACATTTTGATAACCTTGTACAAACATCAATTCCACAAAAAAAAATCTACCCTGAATACAAATACCACATTTTTTTTCATGCATCTTGTATGGCTAGCCTTGGATGATATTCAAATCGATTTTGACATGATTTTCAACTCTCTCAGCACCAAGACAGAAAAAGCCTCTTGACTTATTACATAATCCATGCACCTCTGGCACTGGGAGGGTTAATACTGCATTAGCTCTGTCATCACATTCATCACATTGGTTTCAGGATTATGCCAAGGAATCATCTCAAAGTGATTATAGTAGCTGAAATTAAACAAGACTTCATCCCATGACAATAGCAGCATGATTCTACCATGGTTGCTCCACAGAAAAAAAAAGTAGAACAATAACAGTGGGGTCTACATTTTTAGCATGAAGTCATGAAACAAGACGCCATCAACCATATTTGCAATAATGATTGAGAAACAAACATTCACAGGGGCACTTTTGTAATTCACAGGGGCTCTTTGGGGTATTGTGAGGTCTAAAGTGCCCTGAGCTCCCATGTACTGTTTTCACTGATAAAGGCTTAAGAATCTGTACAGCTAGTCAGCTACTATTCCTGACCAATAAATCTTGTTTATTAAAAATCATGGACCCTATTAATATAGTACTGAATCTTGAACATGAACAGTATGTGTGTAATTGATATTGACATACCACTAGTGATAGTTGATAAGAATTATGGAGTGCCTTCACAAAATAAAAACATGGGGGGATTAAACATAGTTAGGTGCTCTATAAAAGCTTCTAATGAATGTAGTTGTTTGGATTCATTAGGTGGCAAAAACTTCCTGTTTAGATAATGATTCAAAATGGCCTGCATGTAATATCTAAAAGTAAATGGATCGTGAAAGAATATTGTTGCAATGACCAGCGTTGGTTAATTTCTTACAAATTGTTTGAAAGGACGCCCATCTGCATAAGAAACACACAGGAAGTAATATCTCATTATGTAGTACAGAGGGACATAAAGCAATTTATCAAGCATCATTTGGTCCATTTACTGCACACTGATTCAGACAGGAACTCACCCAGATATGACCCTGCGGGCTCTCTTTTCTATCTTTCTGGCTCGTTCCCCCTCTCTCTCCGTCTTTCTCTTTGTCTGTCTGTCGTCTTTTCTCCTACCCTCCCCCTTCTACTCTCTGTAAAACATTGCATTTACAGCCACAGTGTCTAGAATCACCATTTAGAGACAGCATTTATGTTTAAAAAGTGTATTACAAACCCACATACCAAAACCCAGTGTTATATCCGCAACCAAAACATAGTGAGTCAGCCAACATTTTTTTTTCATTCATTTACAGGATGGAGCACAGTATCATTACTATACTCCTGGCTGTATGCCTAAAATTCATTTCAAAATCATTTAAATGCCAAATTTGCCTTTGAATTTATATGATAGTAACTTTTTTGAATGGAGCATTTTGAATCAGCATTCAGATTAAGCAATGTTTTTACATTTATATCCAATCACCTACTAAATTTCACTAATCATATGGAGAAACACAAATTCTAGATCTCCCTCTCTCTCTCTCTCTCTCTCTCTCTCTCTCTCTCTCTCTCTCTCCCTCTCTCTCTCTCTCTCTCTCTCTCTCTCTCTCTCTCTCTCTCTCTCTCTCCATCTCTCTCTCCATCTCTCCCTCATTATACTGGTAGAAGCCCTGAGGGTACAGGGTATAATAAGGACCGTAGTACTGTGGTTTTATGGTCTACCAGAGAAACCTGTGAGGACCCCACATGGCACTATAGCGTCTACTATACTGATTGCTCCAGTAATAGAAGGGAAAATTCAATTTGTATTCGCAGGATCTACTTTTCACGCCTGATGTCATGAAATGAAGACACTCAAATTTGTTTTGCATTATACCCGATGTATGAGAAAGACTCGTAAGAAGAAAGCCCCGTGAAAAGTATTTTCAGGGCGACCATTTTATGACATCAGTTTTGAAAAGCAGCCCTTGCAATTGTTCTTTTCTTACTGGCATGGGTAAAGCACAGCAGCAATTGATCCTCAGTGGACTATTGGTAAACAAATTATCATTCTAAAAAAGTAAATATTCTTTAGTACTTTATAGAACAAAGCTATACTGTGATGATATTCATTGTGTGATGCTATGTCTAGGACCTCTGTCTGTTCTTCATAGATTGAATACAAAGCAGGTGCCAGGCATTCATATATTCACCCAACTAGAACAGAGTGGTTGTGAATGCTCGGCGTCACTTAGTCAGTAGCACCTTGCATATATGCAATCATCTGGTTCAAGACATACAATTGCCTGGATTATAAATGAAAATATAGCCAATATGCATGTCATGGTCAAAAGCAACACGTCCAATTGAAAGAGAATTTTCTTGCAAATATCCCATCAAAATTGCTAATCAACACAATAAGAGGTATCCATTGATGCATTGATCACATTGAAAAAATGCAACAAGCACTACTAATTCAGTCATTCAATTTACAAAGGAAGTTGAACTCTGTCGATCTATGTATACCTGAGATTAAGTTTACCTAATGGACACATACTGAGAGATAATTGTATTCCTAACTTTGGATCTACAAATGACTGACACTGATTTGTCATTTGTACTAAGAACTACAATAGGTCTTCAATCCAAAGCAGACTCTCTTCATCCCCTGGTTCGTGTGAGTTAGGGGACAACTGTTGCATGATTAGGCTCCTACACCCAGACCTGTCTATTGTACGCAATGGATTTAAAATGCCTAACAGACTGGAAATCAGGCTAGCAACAAAAAATGCCTTCTAGACCAAAATCGGAACTATTTTTACACTTTTTCACACCAAATTTTGCGTCCATTTGGCCCCTAGGTGTGTGGGAAGCACAAGAATGGTGTCATTCTCAATTCCCAAACCCAGCAACACCAGCGTCAACTTACAACACATGCCTCCATCTAGCCTGCCTCCCAGGCTGTCGGGCTTTTCTAAAAACAAGTTATGCAATAAATGGGTCTGGATGAAGAAGAATAATTATGCCCAATTTCTGCCCAGACTAGCCCAAAGAGAGGAGGATGATCAAGTGATCAAGTGATCAAGTGACTAGTCATATGATTACTAGACTTTATTTTTCAGTTTGGATTAGAAATGTCTGACAGGCTGGACAGAAGGCTAGCTTCCATCATATTTCAAGTTTTACTTTTAGCCCTTTAATTTTCAGCCATTTTCTTCACAGGAGGATAATCTTTCTTAGGTCACTTGATGGAGTCAGCTGGTGGCCACATGGATTCTCTCTCTCTCTCTCTCTCTCTCTCTCTTTCTCTCTCTCTCTCTCTCACTCTCTCTCTCTCTCTCTCTCTCACTCTCTCTTTCTCTCTCTCTCTCTCTCACTCTCTTTCTCTCTCTCTCTCTCTCTCACTCTCTCTCTCTCTCTCTCTCTCTCTCTCCCCCTCTATCTCCCCTCTCTCTCTCTCTCTCTCTCTCCCTCTCTCACTCTCTCTCTCTCTCTCTCTCTCTCTCTCTCTCTCTCTCTCAGACCAAGATCAGGGCCATAATTGAAAAGAACATTCTGAGCCACTTCACAAATTACCAAGTTATTAATAAAGTTACAGGAAGAAGGAATACACTGCAACATGCTACATGTATGCATTTGAGAAATATCAAACTTTTACAAGGGCTCTTTTCTTATTGAGGGTGGCTCTATTTTGCTTTATGGGGGCTTTATCGCCCTGTGCCTATCTGCATGTTGTTCACTGCCCCAAACTCAAAGCAGGCCCCTCGTAGAAAATGGCAAACATCTTTTTTTTTCGATGCCAGATCGACACATACAGTTTGTACAGCAGGTGCATGCATATACATGTAAGTGCCCTGGGCTTTCTTCAATGGTTGATTGCATCAATATTGACTTACAGAGAAGTGTCTGTAGCTCTTCCCCTATCTCTCATCTATCATCTCCAAGACAAAGGGAACAAGACATGGAATTTGAAACTACAAAAACCTCTCCTTACAATCTGTGAAGAGACATCAATGGAATGTACTATACATACATGTACACTTGTGCATGTTGACTCTATACACCTTGTCTTGATTCTCCTTAACTTGGCGAGATCATGACCCACTCTCTTTTATATGAAGATGTGAATAGCATACATCTTCCTTGAAGGAATGTTTTAAATATCAGAGGCTACTTTGCAAAATAGCCCATTTGAGGGAGCAAACACGTATGCTATTTATCTGATTTCCTGCTTAAATTTTTTAAAACAAATTTCAGTGAGTTGATAAACGCACCGTTTTTTAAACACGTTTGGAGACGCGTTCGTAAAGGCCTTTGGAAACGCGTTTCAAATTCTGAAAAGATGATAAACACGCATATAAAGGGTTAAGCTGTCATGCACATTAACCCGTTCCTCATGGTTAGATTCTTGGGCCTCGAGAACTCTGGTTCGGTAAGGATGTCAAAACTTGCCATGGAACCGCAGTAAACAAAGGGGCGTGGTTTAATTGCTCCCTTATAAGGAATGTAGCCTGTTGTATATTGTCCATACAGCAGATTACGCGGGAGTCACACTGTTCAGTATCTGAGTGGAGAAAAGCCAGCCCGCATTATATTCAGGCTTAGTAAACAAACGGTAAACACAAAAAAGTTCTCCTCTGACAAGTGATAAGTATAGAGGATATACTGAACCTATAAAGCTTGAAGTTGATACAGCTATGAAGACACACTTAGTTTTGCAATATCAGGATATTTGCCTGAAGAAGGCTAATCTGGTTAATGTAAAACAAGATGGCTGATGGAAACCCAGCTTTTATCTGACCTTTGAGTCCCCTCTCTTGACGACTTTTTAAGTGTCCAATTTTTCTTTGCTCATTCAAATAAAGCGAGATGTTATCAGATTTGTATAAATATTGACTTTGAGTCTGATTTTTTTTTTTTTTTGTTGATGGTCATGGTTCACATAAAAGGGGGGAAATAGTCCAGAATGTCTGTCTCTAGGGGAAAAAAGCAGCAAAAATGTATTTTATATCATTCAAGCTGAGTACACATAAGTAGACTTGTGATTTGTTATTACAACCCACAAACTATTGTAAGAGTGTATATGTATTGTTTGTAGTCGTGGCTGGTATATACACCCTTACTCTTCTCAAATGAGGAAGAAAATAGTAGAAGTAGACACGCTCTTGTCCAGTAGTCAATGGAGAATTTATTATTGGCGTATCTCCAGTTCAGGTTGTACATATATGACTCCGGATACAAAGTTGACATGTGTAAAGACTGAAATGTACAGAGGTATAAACTCGGAGGTAGAAACTCAGTGGTAGAAAACTCAATGGTAGAAACTCAATGGTACTCCCAGCAGACGGTCCTATATTAAACCCTAAAGAGGGAGGACTAGGGAGACCTAGCTAAAGTCGTCTTCACGCCAAGAGGCAGAGAAGAGAAGAATCAATTCAGATTCCAACTCTTGGAGTTTTCATCTAAAGGAGGCAGAATTAAAGATGGGTGTTTTGTAAACTGGGGCAGGAAGCAATACAACCCAACGGAGGTCGAGCTGATAAGGGGACTATACTGGCTACTTTTAATGTAAACATATCCACCCATGCAGGAGGGAGTTTGGGTTTCAGCCCCCAATTTGTGTAAACAAGTAGAAGGTTGTTTCTATTAATATCTGGGACAGAGGAGGTTATTTTGATAGGCAGCATGGTCTGTGAATTTTCAAGAAACTTTTGAAACTGTTAAATATAACTGGAGGTTGACAACTGTAACTATTATATATAAAAATGTATGACATTAATATGGATAAATGGTGTTACATTCGACCATTCTTTCTAGAAGAGACGTCCTCGTCTCAACAATGTAATGCACGAGAAAATAGGGGAACTGAGCAAAAGGAAGGGGTGAGTAAATGGAAAGCATGTAACATACTCATAAGATTAAACAAAAACAGAGATATGCTTACGAATTGCAACAATGGGCTGTGTGTACTACAAGGCCTATAGTGAGGTTTACTGTAGAGCATAAATGTGTCAATGCTAAACAGCTGACATGCATAGTTCAAACATGACAGAATTATTTGCAACAATACAAAAACAGAACGAATATGGAAAACACAAAGCAAAATAAAGAATGAATCCTAGCGGAACATGCACTTAATACAAACAAAGTATCGACTTGTCGACTTGATCAAAACATGAAAACGGAAACATTGACAACAACATATTACAAATGAAATAGAATGTTGAGGAAGTGAATGTGTAGTAAACCTACAGCTTTTACTGTAACAGTAAACGGCAAACTTGATGTGACTGGAACAGCAAATTGCAACTATGAACATCGAAATATGTTTTAAGATACCGACATGAGAGAAAATGGTACTCAATGCATGATGAGAGTATTAATATCACTGTACAAAAGCAGGTCAATACTAGCAAACCAATTCATCGGGATACATGGTAGTACCAACGATCGATCAGTACAAGAGTCGAAAACAAATAATTAATCATACAAAATGATGTCTGAAAATGAACATTCTACAAGAACGGACCTCATTAGAAGTAGGGCTAGGGGTTTAGGTAACATAGAAGTCAGGCGGGCGTACAGTGCGACCGCTCTGTCTACGTGGAGGGTCACAGGTGTGGGTGTGGTCATGGTCGTCACGGTAGGGCGGGAGGAGTGTCGAGGTTGTGAAAAGGAGATCGGGAGAAGATGGAATATGCAGATAAGTGAGTGGAGGTGATGGTAGAGGAGAAGAAGGGGGAGTGAGCAGACTGGAAGAAGGAGTAGAGTCAGAACAGGAAGATACAGCGTCGGAATGAAATGTGGGGGGTGGTTCGTAGACGGGGTAGACTGTCTGAAAGGAATGGGGGACAATCTGGCCTGGAACAGGTGTGCGGGGTGGGGAAGGAGAAACATCAACGTGGATGGGAGTGAAGATATGGGATGGAGGGGTGGGGTGGTGGTGAGCTCGGCGGTGCTCAGTGAATCGAGTGATGTCCCATTCCATGCCGTGCCAGTAACACACGGTGTTGGCAGTGTGTACAGGGTTTGGAGAGGAGTCATGTAAGAGGGACACAACGTCGGCGACGAGGGCGGAGGGGATAACGATTTGTTCAGTTGACGGGCCGTTAAATGGATGTCGCACTAAACAAAGGAGGCCGTCCACAATTTTCAAGTTGTTTTTCATTCGATAGAATTTCGAAAGGGAGGGGTTGCCGATGGGAAGGGTGAATTTGGAGGGGAATTTGCCGGAGCGAATCCAAAAAACTACTTCGCTGAGGACAGGGTCGAGAAATTGGGCATGATGCAAGCGGCGGCCAAGCCTCATGAGGGAGGAACACAAAGAAGATGGAGAAAAAGAAGGAGTAGACGGCGGAAACTGAGACGGGGAACAGGGTGGTAAGGGGTGGGTGGGAGGTAGGGATGGTTCACACTGGTAAGTAGAGCCTGTAGTGTCCGGCATCGAAGGTGGGATGTTGACCTTCGTAACAAATGAACGAGTAAGAGTGGTACGACGAGGAGGAGAGGACGGAGGAGAAATGTTGACAGAAGGTAGGAGATCGGTCTGCACAGAGACATGAGTAGTTGAACAGGGAGAGGGGCAGTCAAGAGAGGAACGATGAATGGGAGGAGAAGGAGAACGGCGGTTGCCACGGTACTCTGAGAGTGGGACAACGCGTCGACTGGGACTACGATCACGAGAATGAGAAGGGTGATAGTCATGATGGCGGGAATGGCGGGAATGGTCATAGTCATGTGAGTGGTCAGAGCGTCGGTAGTCATGGCAGTGAGTCGGGGAGGGGGAACGTTCACGTACATGGTACGAAGAACGAGGGCGTTCATGATGATGGGAGTAAGAAGGTGGGGAGTGATGACGGGTATATGAATCACGTCGACGGTAAAACTCCTCAGTCTGGTGATACATATTGACTAAAGAAACAATTGGACACGATCAAATCACAGAACAATAACACTGTGACTGTCACCCTATCAGATGAAACGGAATGGCAAAAACAAAGCGGAATCTCAAAATAACATTAAATAGACAGAATGGATGTGTCGAAAAATTGGACAAGGCATAGAATCACTTATACTATAACAAAGATAAGAAGTGGCTAAACAAAACAGAACATCAAAATGACATAAAATAGGTAGAATAGATGTGTAGAAAAATAACGAAGGTGGATCAATCATATACATGTACTATATAACAAAAAGAACAACAGTGGGACACGCAAGTAATACGAAAATAAAGGATAGCGTGATCCACAAAAACAAAAACATACAACAGAAAAATGCACAAGAAAGATGAACGACGAAAATATGTTCAGTGTTCGATATAGGAGAGATCCAAAATAGATGAAGTTCGAGTTTGTGCAGACGGGAAGAAGAAGAAGGAGATCCTCAGACAGTTACATCGATGAAAAGTGCAGAAGCGAAGCAGAGATGGACGCAGCGAAAAGCAGGAACGCGAACATGTACAGCAAACGGACAGGATACACGATCGAGATGACGGGCAGGAACGCGATCACGGACAGGAGCAGGAACAGGGGTAGGATGCACGACGAAGACGGCGGGCAAAGGTGCACGAAGAGAAGAAGATCCAGCTAGGTGAAAACAGGAAAACGACGAAGGTTTGGTAATGACTGAGCGACATGGGCTGCGATGAACAGGAACACCATGCAGGGGAATGAAGAGGAAGACGATCTGGAGATGAGCCGACGAGGCAGCACAGAACAATCAGGAACAAATGTGATTACGAAGAACTGGCGTAGTATATGACAGGTTATCAGACGATGAGCGAATACAGTTAGATGACTTTGAAAGTAGACTAATACAAGCGGCGAAGATGGCTCCGCAGTTTACCGCTGCCACCAGCTGTAAGAGTATATGTGGAATCTAGAGACAAAATGAAGTCAAATCGAGCGGGAACGACGGCTCCGCTTCACCGCTGCCACCAGCTGTAAGAGTGTATATGTATTGTTTGTAGTCGTGGCTGGTATATACACCCTTACTCTTCTCAAATGAGGAAGAAAATAGTAGAAGTAGACACGCTCTTGTCCAGTAGTCAATGGAGAATTTATTATTGGCGTATCTCCAGTTCAGGTTGTACATATATGACTCCGGATACAAAGTTGACATGTGTAAAGACTGAAATGTACAGAGGTATAAACTCGGAGGTAGAAACTCAGTGGTAGAAAACTCAATGGTAGAAACTCAATGGTACTCCCAGCAGACGGTCCTATATTAAACCCTAAAGAGGGAGGACTAGGGAGACCTAGCTAAAGTCGTCTTCACGCCAAGAGGCAGAGAAGAGAAGAATCAATTCAGATTCCAACTCTTGGAGTTTTCATCTAAAGGAGGCAGAATTAAAGATGGGTGTTTTGTAAACTGGGGCAG
The DNA here is from genome assembly GCA_963669155.1 of Arbacia lixula. NCBI lineage: Eukaryota > Metazoa > Echinodermata > Echinoidea > Arbacioida > Arbaciidae > Arbacia > Arbacia lixula. The sequence goes on along the minus strand of OZ022595.1, from coordinate 20,509,127 downwards.
GAAGCAATACAACCCAACGGAGGTCGAGCTGATAAGGGGACTATACTGGCTACTTTTAATGTAAACATATCCACCCATGCAGGAGGGAGTTTGGGTTTCAGCCCCCAATTTGTGTAAACAAGTAGAAGGTTGTTTCTATTAATATCTGGGACAGAGGAGGTTATTTTGATAGGCAGCATGGTCTGTGAATTTTCAAGAAACTTTTGAAACTGTTAAATATAACTGGAGGTTGACAACTGTAACTATTATATATAAAAATGTATGACATTAATATGGATAAATGGTGTTACACTATGCTATTATCCTTTCATGTTTTCTTAAACGAATCCACTCAACGGCTACGTTCAAGAATACAAAGGAAAATTTGATGGGAAGTAGATCTAGAACGTGACATAAAAGCGTTTTTCAGTAACCATATGCAAGTACACACATCTGAGGAGTTTGGTGAGCTACAGGCATATGACCAAAAACTAGTATGTGAATGTGGCACAGTAGTAGACTACGTATACATGTATGCCATTCAACCATCTCTACCTCTGCATTGGTCAACACACAGACACTACACTCTTAATATCTTAATCTTACAACTAGTATTATCTATGATTAAGAATAAAAGCCATTCAAAATTTAATAGCCATTATGCTAAACAAGGTACACCGTAGTTACTGCAAATAACTTACTCATTGTACATGTATGTACAGCATTGCCAGAATCTTGCCAGACTTAACGGTGGCCGATGGCGTCTTACTGTGTCTGCCATTTGTTTAATGTGGAAGATCGCAGGTCAATGTGAGAAAATACTGTCAAGTTTCTATCTGTCAGTATGTCTCTGGTGTTGTATGTTATTGCTCTGGGGATGAGCAAAGACAGTAAAGAGAAGTCAATCATTTGCCTGCAAATCTAAACTGCACTATTAAGGCAGCAAGAAGAAAATTAACATTTCCATGTTTCATTCTTGTTTTCAAATTCTTTTATTCTTGCCATTAAAAAAGCTTTAAAGTGTTCTCGTGCTGTGATCATGGAAATAATTGCGGTCGACATACCGTGATACATCTCATATCAAACTGTCACCAATCATATTGAAGTCTGCTGCAAAGAGCTAAAGCTCGCTGCTGTGACCGAAAGTAAGTTACCAGAGAAAGTTTCCGGGGACAAAGCGGGGGCTGAGAGGTGAAAATTATCCAAATATGACCACCTGCACGTTCCCTGTCCTCGCCCCTCTCCTCCCCCTCCACCCTGTTTGCTCGGATACATATTTTCTGGCAAACGGTCCAAGATTTGAGTGAAGGTGTTAGCTGGTCTAACACCCCTTTCACATTTTGGTTGATGATTTTGAACGAACCACTCCGAAGGTAGATCGTGAAGAGGCCCGTCACTCACACCTAGCTCAGTTTTCATTGCTTCTTTGAAGAAAGCATATCTGTTATAACCCCTTCATTCCCTTGAATAAAAAAACCTGGGCCCCTATGAAAAATAATTATTCCTTGTACTAGGGTATAACGAGGAAACAAGAGTGATCGTTTCCTGACAATAGGCTTGAAAAGCAGCACAATCTGTCATCAACACTAACACAGTTGTTACCAAATGAACCTATCAAAACTCACTTAACAATACCAACAAACAATTGTTATCAATGTTGTGTCCAATCAAAAATTGCTCTGTAGAACTTTAATCCTTGTCAGACTAATGGAATGAAAGTACCTATGGTACTCCCTGCTTCCTTCAGTAAACATGCAAAAATGGTATGAAATGCTTTAATTTTTTTAAACTATCCTTGACATCATCAAGGAATGTGGGGCATATTATGAGTCCTGTCTGTCACAATAAAATCACAATAAAGCTCCATTTCTAATTTTCTAACTTCTTGGCCTTCTTTTCATGGTCTTGTACTTGACACCAGCAATAGGAAAAGGCCAAATATGTTAATAATTACCTGTGGCAAATTGGAACACAGGTACGATTTTGACGTGGGCCCTGTTGCATAAAACTTACCATGAATTTGCCACCAATGCTAACTTCTACGGAACCTTGAATTTGATTGGCTGTAGAGCGGTCTTACCATGGTAGTTACCATTGATGGCAGAGTTATAATCAATGGTAAGTTTTATGAAACAGGGCCCTGTTCTCCACTTCTACACTGCTTCTTATCAATAACCTCTCCGCATTGCAGCCATTGCCATGGCAGTTGCTACACATCATGGTAGGTTACAATAATTGCGAACCAATTGGCGAGACCTGCTCCGCATTATGACTCCGATCTAAAAGGGGTAGAGTAGGCTGCACCGTATTTGAATAAGCTCACAAATAGCTCTAGGTTGTATGGTGAGTGACGGCTGGACAAGAACAGCCTCGCTTTGTGAAAGAATTCCATGTGATTTCATCCAAGATTACGATATAATATGAATGAATATGACATCTTGTAGTGCTGTAACTGCAAATGTAAAAATGCCTTACAGAGTTAAATCATACACAAAGACCGTATATTCCATTAATCATAATTTGATACTTTGACATTAGATGCAGAAGTTCAAGATCTCCAGCGTAGCTCTATAGAGAGTCTAGATATTTCGCTTGGTGTACAGGTTATTGAACAAACCTTCTAAAGACATTTTTTGAGACGCCTTTTCAAAATCTGTATATGACAACGTGAGTGACGTGACACAAACATTGTATCACAATGGACTTCAAGTGAGTTTTCCATCATCAGGCATCGCTACAAAACCTTGCTAGAGTAAGCTTCACAGTTCCTGTCAAACTTTCTCTACATTCCTTGCTTGTAAAATGTTATTTCTCTAGTGGCGTGGTTCAAATTCTTGGGCAGTTAAAATAAACGTGACCTGCGGTGGCAGGATTCTGGCAAGGTCATGCACTCCACAACAGGTGCCAGCAATGAATCTTTATAATGGATTAAACCAGGCTAGAAACTTTGGGTTCAAGACGCATATTAAAAAAACGGAAGAAAGAGTGAGAAAAGAAATGAAATCAAATCCTGCTATTTGTCAAGAAAGGATGAAAGCTGAAAGTACAAGTAAACCCTAATGTGACGGCTGATTTTCTTTCTCGACAAAACCGCACAAAACTAGCCTGGATCTGGACAATGCCACAATGGGCATCACATGCTAATACAGTACTTACACTGGTTTACACCAATTTTAATTTTTTCAGTATAATATTTTATGCACATACATGTCACAGAATCACAAGCTTTGTCTTAGTTTAGCCCAAGATAGCAACAAGAAGTATCTCTATTTTGAGTTTTTCTTTTTTGAAGAGAATTAGGGTTTGATAGCAGATAAAACTGTCTCTAAGCAGGCAGAGGTATTCATACTTAAAAGAAAATGAATAGAGATGGTAACAACCATGAGCCAAATGCATGGCAGAACTATCATCATATTTTATGACTATTGTTGCATTTCAACAATTTTATCATTTTGGAATGATTCCTTCCTGGAATCATTTAATTAAACAAGAAATGCCCCATAGTCAGAACTTACCACTACATTTGTACGACAGTAACCATTAACTTGGATATGTTTACAGCCCCAGTAAAGTACAAATAAGGAGATTGTAAATGAGATTGCAAACAAGGTTTACTGTGGCCTGTAACACTACACTGTGCTGTATCAACTGTAAGGAGCACCTCACACAATATTATACAACAAACTTGCCATTGAACAGCTAATGATCTACAAACAATAGACAGGTAATGACTAATTATAGCCCCTCCAAAAAGGTTGATAAGAGAACTTTACTCTGACTTTACAATGGACTAAAAGAGCAGTATTTCGTTGTAAATTTTCATCCTGTGTGTGTGTGTGTGTATTGTATGTCCCTTTCTCTCCTTCTTGTTTCGTCTTGTTCTCCTCTAAATGGTCTTTCCCTTCCTGTTGTCTTTAATGTCTTCTTCTTTCTCTCCCCCTATTTCTTTTATCTTTCCTTCTTCCTTTTTCATCCTTCAATCAAGACATTATTTCCCCCCTCATCTGATAGAGTAGTGTGTTTTAGAGTAGGCCTGGGTTCTGTCTTACAAAGAAATTCAAATTATCACAACTTAACTTGCCCTTGATATGTGTCGAACCTCTGCACACTACAGATAGGGGATTGGCCTTGCTACACTTTATAAGAAGAGACCCTGGTGTGATACACCATGCAAAGTAACTTGATAAATTCACTGATTTCACTCAGCGGTCAATATTATATTTGGAGTGGCCCTCAAGTGATGCATGATGTCTGTATGACTGGACAATCCTATGGACAGGTCAAGAATGAAGATCCACCCACCTGTCACCAACTCATCAACAGTTGGATCAAATCGTCAACTTCATGTCACATCGTCACACTGTGAGGCAGTGCTATTTCCTCCCTTTATAGAGCTATGTACTTCTTAATAGATAGAAAGTTGATTTCTGCTTGTTGGGCTTTGGTCCTAAGTACCTCACTATCATGACAGGTAAAAATATGATACTGCAGGTAAATGTATGTACTATACCATCTGTAGTTGATCAAATATCTTATTAGCATATCACTTTATGTGCCAATTGTCACCTCACTTCCAAGCAGAAAGAAAGTTGGTTTCTGCACATGGGATTTTATTCCTGAACTTCATTATCAACAAGCAAAAACATATCACATGCAGGTATGTACTGTACAATGTACTGCTTATCTCAAAAGTGACTGGAATAACGCTGTATGTGCTATTATCACATTTTGGTTTAAGTAATGCACACAAATCCCATAGAGCTAGCATTTTCTCTGACCAGTGCAGAAATGGTTAACTTTCTTAGAGACTAATCAGCCAGTTCCAACACATCTGGAGGCCAGATTCCACCACCCCTGAATCCATGTTTTGAAACTAATGAGTCTGGTCATCAGCACAACCCCCTTCCAACACCAGGGAAGTAAGGAGGAGGTAAGGTGGGGGTACAGAGGGGATAAGGAGGGGTGTAAGGGGGGAGTAAGAGGGGGTAAGGAAGGGATATGGAGGGGGGAAGAAGGGGGATACTCGCACCATATGGTCACTGATTAAAACTTTAAGATCTACACAAAATGCTTCTCTACTTGATTTCTGTGTATCAACCCTTACATTACCAGGCCTTGAAACCCCCACTCCCTTTCCTCACATTTTTATATCAATAGTAATGAGGGAGCTAATTGCTGAAATTCACCAAAGGGGCAAAACACAATACATTTGGTCTAAGGTGAGTCTAACCATGGAGATACCAGACCACCTCATACCTCCTTGGTTCAAGTTCTAATCCACATCCTTGGTTGAACCTAACAGGTAGGGTGTATAATAGAGATGGGTTTTACACTTCATTTCCTTTGTAATGGTGTACTCATCGGGTGATTAGGGAAGATTCGCACCAATGAAGTAAAAAGTGTTTGGAGTTTAACCCTAATAAAGAGGACTTGACATTCTTCATTTTAATCATGGGACAATAGTGAGATTAAGTCCAGTGAAAGGATGAACCCACCCAAGGGAATTCTTCAGGGAGAGAACAATGGGGTGGTGGAAGCGGATGTTGGGATTAACAGGGGGGTAACAGGGGATTAGCATGGGTATCAATGGCAGGCCTAGAGCTTTGGGCTGGAGAGGAGGAGTTCTACTGGAGGGCTTTGACTGTGGATTACATGGATGGTGGATTTTACAAGAGCAGACCTCATGGAGCAAGGGTCAAGATCTGTTCATGCCACATGCTGGTGGCTAAGGGCATGCCCTGGCAGCAACAGAGATGTGTACTATACACATCAGGATGTAAATACATGATACAAACAGTATACATGGAACATAGCTGAGCAATGTCTCTAACAGCCAGCTAGCCCTGACATCGACAGAGATGTGTACTAATAAGATGTAAATATGTTATGTACATTTACTTTATTCATGACACATCGCTGAGCAAGATACTAAAGTGCTTTCAGCTACAGTATGCATTTTTAGCAGACAGCTAGACCGTGACATAAACTGACGACAAGATGTCAATACATACTGTACATTTATTTTAAAGTATCACAAACTGTATTCATGAATTACGAAAGCCTTTCAAATTGCTTAAGCACAGTCAGGTTCATGTATTTTTAGTAACTATCTAGCCCTGCCATTGAGCATTAATGTCAATTTACTGTATTGCTGAAACATTGCAGGGCAAGTTTGCTATACTCAGCTACATGTACATGGATCTAGCAGCCAGCTATAGGCCCGACAAACATATTTATATGGTAATCATAAAACATGACAACCTAGCAAGTTGCTTCACTGCAGAGCTAAATGCTACTCATGTACACTGGAAAATTTCCATGAATATGGCCCCAATACAGTATGATCTGTACAGGGAGTCATACATGACAAGGACTGTTGAATTGTTTTTTCTTCAACAAAAAAAGGGTTGGTTTGAGAGCAAAGTGAGAAACATGGTTTTGAATTAGTTAAAAGGAACGAATGTGGTGTAATGATATGTGGTAGAGCTGGATATATTTTCATCCTCAGCATATAGTAGCTCTGAAATGGGCTGGTTAAAGAACAAAGTGAGGAAATTGGTTTTGAATTTGTACAGATCACATGTGGTGTAGAGATATGGAGGTAGGGTGGTTTTATGAGGTGTGGCTCTGAAAACATTTCCTCCAAGGCACATTGTATGATAAACATGAAGATCCAATGTTTGCAAGACCCCACCTCAGTCTTCCATTCTGACCTCAAAATTTGTTTCAGAGAAATGTCCTAATATCAAAACATACACCAACCAAAAATAACAATGTCAAAATATTTACCTACAGAGATAAGACCAGGGTAGTAGCAGTTGCAGTGTTTGAATATCTGCCTGGAGATAAGGTTTCAGGGCATGGCCTTTTACAAGGATTAATATTTTATATAAATAGTCCTAAAGATATTTCGGTGATATACAGCCAGCATAAATACAGTAGGTCTAAACAGATCATTGATCCATCTTTCTATCAACAGATAATATCTATTAACAAAATAATACAAATTCTGGAGAGATAAAATTCAACTCTTCAGTTATGAAGTTTTACACAGAGGTGTTGGTTCAGTTCTTTCTATCTATTTACAATAATTCTCTAGCAACCCATACATTTATCAATGTGTATTCTTCCATCAAAAGCTATCCTTGGAAAATCCTAAACTTCCATTAATCACAAATATCTATGTGACAACACTAGGCTAGTCTGAGTGCCTAAACCCTCATCAGTCAGTCCACCAGTATGTGAGTCTGAAATCAATGGGTCTGGAATGCTGAGACTAACTCCTACATATTTCTGCCTGCTTCTTGATATTGTGACAGAAGCAGTCAGTCTATCAGGCTCGTATTCAAGAGGGTATCACAATAGAAAACTGCTATAGATTAACGCTAAGCCTCTAAACACTGCCACCAGCAATTATAGTGAGAATAGGACCATTTATCTCAACCCAAAGTGGCAAAATAACCAGCTATTTTGATTTGATTTCTGGATAGCTATAACCTGGACAAGTGTTTTGCAACTTTGGGCTAACTATCAGACGGCCCTCATGGGGAGTTTGCAACACGTTCCTGAGATTCACAATAGCCTGTAACTGTGGCCTTAATGTGATAGTTATTGTTGAGAGATTAACAGGAGCCAAGTGCAGCTATCCACGCTGTAAGAGATAATGAAGAGGGCTAACTGTCCTGTTCTTGAGACCACCTGCATAGAGGTGAGTCCCACCCGATGCGGGAGATGATTTCAGGTGTCTCTGTTGTCTTGAAGGAGCTGTACGTCTCAAGAAAGGGTGCTCAGGAGACAAGACGCCAGTTACAAGCATGTGTGATGAAAAAATGACCTCAAGAGTGAAGTTGCATAAGAAATTAAACTTCAGTTTCCATGTTGTTTGTTTACCATTACCAGAGAAGGGGGTATTGAGATGCATAAACAGAGATATTGCAATTGGATGGATAAAGATGGAGACTGGAGGGAGGGGTGTGCAGAAAGGGGGAGGGAAAGGGGACTGTTGCCCTTTATTGCCCCTCCTAATACCTTAAATAAAGCCTCCAACACAGAACACTTCATATCCCTAGAACTTTAATGTTCTTTTTCACTTCAGATTCTTTACAGTTATCAGAGAAAGGAGGTATTGAGATCAGTAAAGAGAGAGAGGTGATGGAGAAAGGGGGAGGGAGAGGGGTTCTTTACTCCCCCCCCCCCCCTACTAATATACCTCTATACAAAACCTCCAACAAAACATTAGAAGATATATCCCTAATTGGTCCCTACATGTTTGTGTAGCCACATACTGAGTCACAGCCAATACTAAAAATCGTGGTTGTGATGTCATGTGGTTGGTTGCGTGTGAGTTGACATCCTGAAATAGATTTACTGCCTGTTCGTAAGAATCTCACTCAGCTTCCTCCTGTTAGAAAACTTGACGCCAATAATCACTGAAAGATGACCACTGCAAGTCTGTACATTTCACTACTTGAAGCGCTGAATGTGTGTGTTTATATCTTTCATGTCAATAGCACTCTCCATAGTGTTGTTTAAGTATGTGGTAAGACAGGCTGATTCGTACAGAAAGGGCTGTCTGATCTGCACATGCTGTGTGTAATATTTTCATAATTGCACATAAAAGGATGTTATTGCATCTACCAACATATAGTTGAGAGCTGCTCTGGGATCCTAGGCCACACTACCTAACCCAATAAACAAGGCAGACTCTTACATTATTAAAGAAGTTTGTCTGTGGTATTCTTACCAGGGAAAACATGAAGTACTACTTGTGTGGCTACTTTTCATGCTCTGTGTTATGTAAGAAGCACCCTGTACATTATACCTTTAAAGAAATACATTCACATGGGCTCATTGACCACATGGGGGGGGGGGGCTAAAAAAATTCTGTGGGCTGTAGACCTTTTATGACACAGTGGTAACTATTTTTGTACACAATTGTATTTTGTTTGTTAATGTCATACTTGTCACTCTGTGCATGAAGTGTATCTCTCATTGCATTCTATCAAATAGCAGGAAATATCTTTTGTACCTGATCATAAGGCAGTGTATTCCAACTCAGGTATCACACAGGTCCAAGTTGGATAAGTTCCAATATTCCCCAGGTTACTCAACCTCTTAAATAAACATTACCACCAAGTTTTCTGATGTGTTCTTTTTTGTTGTTTATATCTTAAATACAGTAGTTTTCCCCCGTGCAGTCTTCTTTCGTTTCTATTACTCATACATGTACATTATTTGTTTGTTTGCATCACAAACAGCTGCACTGGGAAGTTGGGGGGTCAAAATCATATCATTTTCACATTACACATCACAGTGGTATGATACTGGTATTTTCACTCTATTTTTGCTCTACTTTTAGAGAATTTTATTTCTGTTCTACAATATATCATGTCAGATGGACTCAAGACAATCATTATTCCACTTCACATGATCCAAGCAGGTGTTCATGCTCAACATTATTAGTCCAGTGACTAAGGTTCACAACACATAGTCACAGTACAGTGGAAAACACTTAGCTGTTGTTCCCTATTACAATAGCTCAATGACATATTTCACAATGTACCTGTCCCAGAGTTCATATACTACAGTCTGTTACTATGAGTATTGCATATGACTCTGCATATGACATGTGAATGTAGGAACAGATAAGTGGAGAGCAGTTTGTTGTAGTGACTCAAGTTCACATACATACTTCCCAATGGACAATATGTATTAGGGCTCACGCATATATAATCATCTACCCATATTGTGTCTGTGATTCACATGAGTTGCAGACACAGAACAGTGGAGAGCAGTTTGTTGTATTAACTCAAGTTCATATTTCATCATGTACTACCAGGGTTCAAACATACAGTCTACCCATATTGTGTCTGTGGTTCACATGAGTACCAACTAGTCACAGTACGACAGACACGGAGGAGGATCACTTAGGCTGTTGTTATTGATGCCAGCTTGACACAAGGCCACAAATTGGCTGCTGCTGGTTTAGTGGCAAATAGTTCCCGCTGCCATCGAAACCTTCCGAGCACCCGTTCCTTCAACCTTGCATAGACGCTGCCATCCACGCAAATGTGCTACACTCAATTACACCAGCGTTCAGTCTCCTCCTCCTCCTCCTCCTCCCCTCTCTCTCTCTCTCTTGTTCGCAGGCAAGGCTTCGCATACCACTGTGTCCCTTTTTTTCTTGGGCGATTGTCTCCTTTTATCTGAGAAAATAGATTTCTTTAACACAATTTGTAAAGGAAAGCTTAAATTTGTATTGAAAACTCACTGCAAACAAATACACAGGCCTAACAATCATTGATTCTGTCTGAGTAGACTAGTAAGTAATAATATACAGTAACTAACTCAAGAATAAAGGGGGATACACTGTAAATCACGATTTTGGGGTAGTTTACCATATGGCAAAGTATTTGATTTTTAAATAATTTAGCACTGCTCTCTATACTGTAAAGTCTTGCATAGCCTAGCTTCCAGGCTGTTCCAATCATTTCTGATCCCAATTAACAGTCCAGTATTCTAAGATTAGATACTCTATCACTCTCCTCTTTTCTCAGTCTGTCCAACCCAAAGAAGGAATCTACACTGATTATTCCACTGCAGCCAGACGTGTGTACACTTGTGATAGCTTGGATTAAAACTGTCATCCAGCCTGAAACAGTTACAGCCACTTCCGACCACAGCTCAAAGTTTTAGTCAAGGCAGACCTGCTGTGCTGACTCTGCCAAGGTGCCCAGACATCAAACCACAGAGCCATTACTATTACAAACTCATTCAGCAGGGCTATGTTTGGTCGCACGCTGCTGAGGTTTCAATCAATATCAATAAATATCACTGGAATGCCCTGCCAAGGAAATGTTGTGTGTTCTCGGTCTGTCCTGAACTTTCTCTGCAGAATTACAACTTTAATGAGCAGTGCTATATTTGGTTACGGCTGCTGAGACATTAATATCAATGAACATTGATATCTTGCCAAGAAAATGTTGAATTTTCACATGTAACCAATTTTCATCTTCTCCGTTTTTCTCTTCCTCAATCTCTCCCTAATTTTAACTGACTCTCTCTTTCTCTTGTTATCATTCTCTCTCTCCCTGTCTCTATATCTCTATACTCCCTCTCTTCCTTTCTCTCACTCACCTTGCCTGCCTGCCTGTCTGTCTATCTCTCTCTCTTTCTGTAATGTCCATCTCCATCTTTCTCTCTTCTCTCTTCCTTCACATCATTTGTCTCTCTCTTTATTTATTGCATCTACATTGTACCTAAAGAAAGATGTATGGAAGTAAGAAAACTGTCCTCTCTTCTTCCATCTTTCTTTCATCTTCATCTTGTCATTATCTTCTCACCAACTGATCAGATAAGCAAATTCCGATTCAAGATTGCTACCAAAACTAGAAAGATAAAGTGAGTGTTAGAGCCCTAGTCACAGATTGAGGAATGTGATCTCTATCTCTCTCTCTCTCTCTCTCTCTCTCTCTCACTCTCTCTCTCTCTCTCTCTCTCTCTCTCAATTTATCCCATTTATCTAATTATATTTTTCTTTCATCTTCACCTTGTCATTATCTGCTCACCAGCCTATCAGATAAGCTGACTCAAATTCAAGATCTCTACCTAGGCTACAAAGACAAGGCCAGCCAGCGGCAGAGCTGTAGTCATGACTGAGGAATGTTGGATCTCTCTCAGCATCTCACACGATCAACACTTCATCTGGGCTCAGGTTACAGAGGAAGGTCTGAGCAGGGTTCATTCATCCCACCCCCATCCATGGCTTTTACATAAGTCTATGGTTTAACCCGCTTAGTCCCATAGGCAAGACATAGAGTTGTTATTGATATGGGGATGTTAGTGCTTGGTATTGAGGGGGTTAACCTGCTTAGTCCCATAGGAAAGATACTGAGTTGTTATTGATATGGGGATGTCAGCATTTCGTACTGAGTGGGTTAAGGACTCATCCAGCATGATTTGCACTTACTTTAATTTTGGTCTTCCATGAATGAGTAATAACTAGACTAGGCAGGCCGACATTCACTTCAAAATATGATACAACGTATGATATGTTTGGCGATATGAAACAAATACAACGATTGAAAGAAAGATCCAAACAAAACGTATGAAGCAAATGTACCATTTCCTGCGAATCTATTGTTCTATAAACCAGGATATAAAGTAATGGCATGTTGGGGCTTAGGGGTGAGTGTACACATATATGGGCCCCCTACCCCTGAAAAGAAAAAAAGATGACTCCTGACAGTATCCTATAACAAACATTATTTTCCCTTCTGGTGAAGTTTGTTTTCGCGTGTATGCCAAAAAGTAGCAATCGGGTTCTTTCCCTCTCTCCTCTTATTTCTCTCTAGATTTTTTTTTCTCTCTCTCTCTTTTTCTCATTCACTCTCTCTCTCTCTCTCTTTCTCTCTCTCTCTCTCTTTCTCACTCACTGTCTCTCTCTCTCACTCACTCTCTCTCTCTCTCTCTCTCTCTCTCTCTCTCTCTCATACATGCACACACACATACACTGTACCTGACTTCATAAATCAACACCCTATATTCATAAATAATATGATCTGTTCAATTCAAATGCACCATAACAACTCATCTTAAAAGGACTGTAATTATTAAATGCCGCCTTATACAAGGTGATCCCAACAAAGCAATCTGCCTCTATCTTAATTAATGTCCCTGGGCACTTATACCCAGCTAATGGGCCATGTCACAGCCAGGTGTATGGTCTAGTGTTTCTTTCATGAAACAAAGCTCTCTGACCTGTGGTAGCAGACCCATTGAAGGGGGAGGGTATTGACCTAGCAAGCGCCCATGCTTACTGGCAGTGGTAACTCTTCAAGCAACACTGTTGCTTTTCTGCACTTGTAACAATAGCCTGAGTTCAAGGCTCTTGTGCATTATTAAACCAAACTATTCAATCAAGGGGACAGTTGGGGAAGGAGAGAGATAAGGGAAATTCAAAGATTGATGCAGGAAGGGGGAGGGATGGGGTAGAAGGGAGAAAGGGGAGTTGAGGGGGGAGAGAAGCGAGGTTGAGACAGGGGGGCTGAGAGAGAGGAGGGGGGTAGAATAGAAGGTAGAGAGGGCCACTCTCAACTGAGAAAGCGGTCATTACAATATGAACTCCCCCAAATAAAGCAACACGTCTTAGATGGTCTTTTTCTCATACGTACACCAACTTACTTTATGACATTCAACCATACTTCTGGTACCCAAATCAATGTAACTCATTTCCTGAATACAGTACAAAATAAAGCTACTTGACATTGATACTGCATTGGAACAGTGTTATCAAGCTTCATTTAGAGTATAAAGCAAGTCTCCTTTGTGATATGCAGCGATATAGGTGATGAACAACAATGCCCAAAATGAACTGTTGCCTAGTTCTACATATCCAGTCACCCTCACGGTCACACTTATGCCCACAACCATCCAACAGCCATTCATTCATGTAGTTTTCATTCAACAACCATTTAAGCTGACATCAATCATCAATAGTTCACAAATCTCTTGCACTGAATGGAGCTCTGTGGAGCAGACCAGGAAAACATCTTACCTTCATAACCTTGTGGCAGCACTTGTTGAATGGCGGTTCCAATAAATATCATAAACACTAGTCCTAAATTGACGATGGAAGGCCCACAATGGTGCCTGCAAAATCAACATGAAAATTAAAACAATTAAAATTTGATGGACAGCATGATCATTAGCTAATGAATTTGGCACCTGGAAGTAACCATAGCAATATTTTTGGCAGGCCCAACAATCATATTTTACTACTTAATTTACAGTACAAATGTTGGAGGATTAAAATCAGGCTTAAATTAAGGTTTACGGTTAGGATGAGGTTGACAATCAGGCAAATTCCAACATAATTTATCCAAATTGTCTGGGGAGCTTGGACCTTGGTGCTATCATTTTTTTTTTTATAGGATGCAGCTTTGGCAAGTCAAAACTAAGACTAAGAGTGGATCAAGACCCAGTTTATAAAATAAGATAAATACTTGGCCTCTAAGTGACCCACCATATTGATTACATTCAGAAGAAGTACTAAAACCTCACAGATAAGTAGCTATCTCATGGGTACAATGAAAACAATGTCAACTGATTTTCATATCATTTCTCAATTTCAGTTCCAAGCCCAAGGCCAAGCCAAGACAGAGATCGTGATTGATGATCGTACAAAGTCCACTTTCTTGAAGTTCTAAATCTCGACTACTAAATCATCATAGCATTCCAGTCCTGCAAATTAACAAATCAACTTACCCTGTCGCCATATTGGTAAGTTAAGTCCACGAAAGCCAGATGCAATTGTTTTGTTTATTCCTAAAATAGACCCAACTAGGAGGAGCAAATCCAACGGAACACTGACATCCACGTACGCCTATACTATTGGCCTAGTCATCCGTCTGATGTCCGTATGCGTGGTGGAGTTCCTGCTGCACCAACTCGATGTACACACAGCCCAAAATCCCGGTCCTTGCTCCACCAAACTTCACACGCGTAGTAAACTGGGCCTCACCGTGTGACAATGGGCGGAGCGAATAAAACGGATTTGTACGCAAGAGTACGGCAGTACAATACATGCATGCATGCAGCAAGTCCGCAACCGAGACGTTGGGGTTGCCAATCTACACAAATAATCGAAATATCTCCAATTCCCTTCATGTTTGGGCCATAAAATTTTCAAGACACTTAAAAAAATATATATCATATAAGTACTTATGTAATTCAATCGAAGAATAGGCACAATTATCTAAATTTAACCTTTCAATCTACTATCGGAGTTGCTATTGCCTTATTTGGGACTGTTCTATTCTATTTTAAGGGTGAAACTTTTTCAAAAGCTTGTCCTTTAATTCATATTCAGTCATTTGACGAGATAATAAGAAGTAATTAATCTATAAAAGATCAATACTTCAATTTATCTTAACAAAGAAAATAATAACATATTTACTCGATACTTACTTCAATCAAATTATTGTACGCTATTATAATGCACCCCTTCAGTTATAATCAACGATTCTTAGGTTTCGAAGCCAATCAGAAAAGTTATGCTGTTCCCCTATTCACTGTCACACTTTCTCTGCACGAATTCATTTTAAGTATTCGAGCAGAGCTTTGACGTTTGATATGTATACTGCAATTCTTTTGGCAAATTGAATGCGCAGAATGCTTTATCTTTATCACTTCATTCCAAATGGTTTGCCTGATTGCGTGAACCAGCTTTACCTGAGTTTTAATTGAATTTAATATTTCAGTAGATCATTACGCCTACGCCGAAAAAAATGTGATATGTTAGTGGTACATTGTACTACATTACAATTTTTATTGTCTCTGTCATATATCTACAAGGAAACCATACATAGGCCTATCTTAAAGACAGCCAGTCCCTTTTTCAGATCACCACAAAACCATCGAAACATTGGCAAAACATATAGAGAAGTGTTGGCAAGCTCTATATTCACAATTTGAAACTGATACGTAGTGTAAAATTCAAATAATGCACGTAAACAACGTCTGATTAATAGTCTTGACCTCAGGCTCTTAGAAGTTTGTATTGAAATATCTGCTTTATTGATTAATCTGTGTATTAAATTATAAAACGCATTATGAAAAAAATTGTTCTATGGAAGGAATTATCTCCAAGGTTTGGTAGTTTACTCATCAAATTAGGATTTCACACACGCATAATAACCACATAGATACTGTAACTAAGACTAATACTTTTTTCGTAGTACGAAAAAAGTCGGTTTGAAATTTAACGGCTGAAATTTTTTACATATACAGAAAGCTGCAACATGCTGTATTCTGAGAAATGGTCTTGAATCACACTTTTTTCAATTTACGATCGTGATAGACGATTTCAAATTTTAAGCTTGCAAAAGGGACGGACAATCCCAGGTTTATCATTGTACATGAATGCACGTCTATTCAATTCAACTGTAAATATTACAAAGAGACCCTCAGGGCTGTACAAGTTAGTAAGCTTACAATGGTGTTATTTGATACCCTTTCATATTATATGATACACAAATGTGTAAAACTAAATGGTATTTAGTGGAGTGATACAGAGAGAGTCAAAAGCCTAAGTTTGAGTTGAAGTGTTTAATTGTCTCCCTCAATTAAGACAAATAAGTCACAATGCAACATTTCGAGAAAGTGCTGATAATGGTCTAAATTTGGGCTGAAGCACTAGCATTTAAACTCGATAGACCTCGCTCTGTCTACTCGAGAACTGATACCATGAACGTGAGTAAATAGGAATAAAGAGGACGGAATCTGTTGTGTTTTCGTTTCCTACTCAAAATAAGAAATCAACCAACAACAAACACAAGCAGGCACGCATGCTAAAACAATAGGAGGGTGTAAAAAAAACGTTATCGATCTGCCGAACGATTTGCCACATGCCTCGATTAAGTTTCTGGGGTTTTTTTCTAGAACCGATGCAATGAACGTAAATGAATGCAAAAAAGACACGAACTTTTTCTTTTAAATAAGTATTCGACATACATCAATCGCAAGCAGGCACGCGTCCTTTAAAGGGCATAAGACGAAAAGGCCTTTAAAAGGTGATCGTGAGCAATCTTCTTGGCAATGGTCTTAAATTAATGTATTGTCAATTTCAGAAGCTTGCTGAAAGTTATTTGCCCTCAAATGATCCACATTTGGAGTCATTAGTGATTACATCACAAATGCTCAAAATGTTCGGCCCGAACATTTTGAGGATTTCACTAATAATAATTGATTACTCTAAATGTAGATCATTTTAGGGAAAATATCTTTCAGCAAGCTTCTGAAATGGACAATACATGAATTTAAGACCATTGGCAAGAAGATTGCTCTCGATCACCTTTTGCAGGCTTTTTGTATCTTCCCAGTACAGTATATGCCCTTTAAACAACACCATATGACGGTGAAAAGCTTTATCAATCGGCCGAACAATTCACCAGACACCTCGATAAAGTTTCTGCCTACTTATGAACTGATACCATGAACATGAATGAACGCAGAAGGGACTGGACAACGACATACACACTTGCACGCGCTGTTTAATCCAAAAACAATAGGATGATAACAAAGAGCGGCCTAGCGATTCGCCAGACGCCTCGATAAAGTTTTCGTTTGATAGAACGGCCTTAGCGTTTCTCGTTCAGAGCTGATTTGCGGTCGAAATCAGATTACTCTTGGTTATTTATAAGCTATCATTAGTGTGGTTCAGACAGGACACAGACTGGACGCTCTCACCTGTATCTGATTGGGTTTAAACCTTCTTGGTCTACTCCCCTTGTGTCTAATCTCCGTTATGTCTACAAGCAAAACCTTCAAACTACCGTTTTGAATTCAATAATTAAAACAAGTAATTCCATACAAATACATGAATTGTATTGTACAAAACTGACTTGTTTATGTGAATATGATATTAATGGCATGCAGCTCATGACTAATTATGATACAGATAAGAAGGACACGACATGAAAATAAGTATATCACAGCGTTAATATATCATGTTCAAGTTTTATCTAACTAATCAAAGTTTTATCAAATCTAACCAGATCTGAAGACTATTAGTAATTTGAAATTGGTTTGCGAAATTTATACCTGAATTTATGTATATTCAATATTGTTTTGTTGAAAATCTGTAATCTTGTAAGGAGGAATTTTCATAAAATCAGTAAAACACACAACCTATAACCAGGGACATGTCCCTGCTATAACCATTGTAGAGCCGTATTCTGTCTGGCACAGAATGAGTACAATTTGGGTCTAGATCAATCACCAAGGGAAGATTATCTAATAACTAAGGTCCGGCACAACTATTGGGATAAAGAATCCGTCTCGCATCAGTAACGTTTTTGGAGATTATCACTCTTATTCTAGATAATTTAAGGTATTTATTTGAAATGAAATTTCCATCGTCGCATTGTCCTTTTTTACGAGAGGAAAGGCCATAGATTATTGGAGGTGACTGGACTTTGGTGGTCGATGGCATATGGCTATCTTCCTTCCTCCTCCGCCTCCTCCTCTCTCTCTCTCCCTTTCTCTCTCTCTAACTCTCTCTCTCTCTCTCTCTCTCTCTCTCTCTCTCTCTCTCTCTTTCTCTCTCTCTCTCTCTCTCCCTTTCTCTCACTCTCCTTTCTCCTTTCTCTATTTCTTTATCTCTCACCTTTCTCTGTCTGTCTGTATATGTCTCTCTCTCTCTCTCTCTCTCTCTCTCTCTCTCTCTCTCACACACACAGACGCATTCTCCTTCCTCCTTTCTTTCTTTCTTTATCCCCCCTTTATCTGTCTGTCTGCCTATGTTTTTCTTTCTCTCTATCTCTCCTAAACACACACATACACACCTCTTCTCTCTCTCTCTCTCTCTCTCTCTCTCTCTCTCTCTCTCTCTCTCTCTCTCCTAAAAGCGGGTCGTCCAAAAGTCAGCTGTTCATGCATATAATAACGCACACCCCAGTGATGTGTTGGGGGACCGGTACAAGTGCTTCAATACAATCAATTATATATAATAATGTAGACTATGGTAGCTAAGAAACTGTGTCTTTTAAATGCAAACAAAGATAGATCTTCACTGCTCCTGAAAAGGTTAGTCAAGCCATGACTTTGAGATTTCATACATGTTATCGTTAGGAAGTACTGCTGATCCGTGCCGAGTTTTATGACTTTTGTAAAAGACCTACCCTTTCTTTAAAGCACTACCGTGTGTTTCCTGTGTACTTGTCAGGTACCGAATAAAAATACGAGTTGTTTTCTCTCGCTACAGCGATGCCCTTTTGATGAGGTTGGCAAAGCGGTACAGGCTGTCAAAAATCAACACGGCCGCCCACAGAATTATCATTAACCTGCAATACCTGTGGAGCTGGAAGTTATTTGAGTGATATGGCAGAACAGGTAGACAGGTCCAGTGACACATCAAGATTAATCGAAAATCAGGAAGTGGATGATTTCCTGTCTGTTTTTGGCTTCCCAGCTGCGGGGGCTGAAAGACGCAACAGGTCCGACCACGACAACGATAATTGGCTCATTATCGATTACGTCACGTCGCAAAAACAAACGCCAGAAATTGATATTACCGAGTGTAAGGTGCACTGATGAGATATTGGCTTCCTTCATTTCTCCCCTCTTTCTTTTTCTTTCTGTCCGTCTCTCTCAGTTTGCCTGTTGCCCACTTTATCGACCACCCCCCCTTTATCATACCATCTTTGTTCTCACCACACTACTCCCTCTCTCTCTCTCTCTCTCTCTCTCTCTCTCTCTCTCTCTCTCTCTCTGTACTTCTGTATTCACCTACCCCCTTCCCCAGCCCCTCTCTTCTGCCCCGTACCCCATCCCTTCCCGACGCTTTCTCTCTCACACGAATGCAAGCATTCCTATCTATCTTGGGTCTATCAGAATGATATTGGTGTGCTTGATTGATTCTGAGTTTTATAACCCCATTTCCCTCGTTAAAAAGATATATAATAGTAATGTCAATCGAAGTTCGTAACACTTGTCATCGTAACCGATGTCCATTCATCTTCTTATCAAATCGCCCACTCTCCTAGTTTCGACATGAGTATCGCATCCCATTCTTGTCCTTTCACACGCTTTCACAAGTTTGTTTTGACTTTTGTCGACAGACCATTCTCTGTTAAGTTGTTTAGGATTTCCCTGCAAATTCAAGTAATGCAACGAATCGAAACCAAGAGGTTCTCGCAAAGTCAGGTAACATCTATGAATATATCTATCAACAGGAATATTTAGCCGATCTAAACTAAAGTCTTCCACGGATTTATAGCAACTCTCGCATTCTCAGACACTGAGCTCACGCCGAGTTGTTTTCAGCGCTTTCAACGTAGATGGCGTTTTACAAGTGCTTCAATCGGGCAGTGCCGTATGAAAAGATACGGCACTAGCTTCGGGAGGCAATCACTGGAAACTTCATAACGCCCACATACTTGTCTGTGTACAGCGGAAGCAGTAAACTAAAAGTCGCATCGATCAACCAAGAACACTGTCTATAAACACCACTTCCATTTAAAGACCACTCAATGTACAAGATTGTAGAGCGAGAGTCCACTCTAAAACGAAGTTACGGTTGTAAATCATAGAAGCAGGAACGTGAACAAAAATGAGTGAGGGGTTGATGAAAATAAGTTATGATTTGTTATAAATGTTAATTTTGTGACGTCACGTGCGAAATGCTCTCCCATATGTTGTGCCCTATATGATTCCATAACTTTCTCTTTGTCCTTTTTTTTTTTATTAAAGGAAGAAATCCTTTTCATAGAGGAAAAGTGTGTGTTTAATGCACAAATAAATTAATGCATGTCCTTTTGAGAAAATTTTTCAAAAACAGAAAGAAAAATACACAACATGTAGAGCATCTTGCATGTGACGTCACAAAGTCAACATTTTCAAAACTGCATGTCCATAAAGATCGTACTGCTCGTTGCCCATGGGCTGGGAAGTTCAGTCAATCTGGTCAATCCTGAGCATTCTGACGTATCAAACATGCATATACTTTGAATATTTTCATTTCAAGATCGTTTGCATTAGTTTGAAGTATGATTGTACACATTGGTTTGGTGGGTTACTCCTTCAATGCACCAGCATTGTGTTGGCTACTGTACCTATTTTGGAGATAAAAATAAACTTATTTTAAACATTGCCTGAACTACAAGTACAACATATAGGTCCAGTTTGTCAAATGTTTAATTTGACAGTGATGAAGAATTCATGTATTACAATTCTAATCCAATCAATGCAATAGACAGGTCTGGTTAGAGTAGACTAATCATGCTCCGTTTCTGCTCTGCTCAGACTGGATGAGAGGAAAATTAGTCTTTTATTTGTGATATTTTGAATTTGAAATGTCCAACAGTTTGGAAGTCAGGCTAACCATAACCCAGAACCAGGATTTTCTTTCCCATCACATACTTTCCTTTTCCTCTTTTAAAGGGGTAGTTCACCCTCAAATTACAATGGTTTCAATAAAATAAGTAAATGAAAGAAATATAGACCTGTCAAATGATAAGAAAGTAATGGTCTTTTAAAATCTTAATTTCGTGATGTCATATGAAAGGTGCTCTTTCATACGTTGTGTGCTGTTTGATTCCACACACTGCTATTTTTCTATTTTATACGAAGGAATACTTTGTTTACAAAGAGGCATGTGTGTAAAAACATGTTTGGAATTATACATCAAATACACAGGTAAAATGATGCATATCATCTTGAGAAATTCTACTTTGTCAAAATAATTAGTATGCAACATATGAAAGAGCATCTCACACGTGATGTCACAAAATCAAACATTAAACATTCTGGGCGAACTTTCTCTCTGAACATTTCTCTCTCTGCCTCCTTTCATCAACTTCTCGATCTCCATCATCAACTCTCCCTTGCTACAATCATCAGCTCTCCTTCTCTCTTAATAAATTTCACAACTCAAGCATGTATTTCCAAGTGGCACATGTATGCACCCTTTAATAATAGCACAGTACATTTTCATTGCTTTCTTTTTTCCACCACTTCATTATTACAGTTTATATTTCATATATGTATCATCTCTTATATTTCTAATTCGATAGTTTACATCACAAAGCAAATGTATCATACAAACTGATTGCTTCACACACTTCCTAATTCCATTTAACGGAATGGTAGCCTTTCTTTAGAAGTCATGAGTCAGCAGTATACTCTAAGAATAATATGTATGAAATCTTGCAGTCACATTTAGCTTCATAAACCTATTCTTGAAAAGTGAAAAAAATAGGCTTTGTTTACATTTTTAACTCCCCGTTAGGTACCAACCATAGTCTACATTGATACACAGTATCATAGTAGCCAGTAGTCATTGGTAAACACCCTACACTCTGCTAGTTGACAAACATGGGAGAAAACATGAGGAACACATAATTTCAACTTTATATATTATTTTAGATTGGTACAAGCCTTGTATTAGCATCTTATAAGACAACAGGCTTTTTATAGACACTTTTGAAAGAAAAACAGTATACATTTGTACATGCATTACATAATTCAACATAGAATAATGTTTAAGAGGCAGCATAGCTCTGATATAGTTACGCAATACTTGTGTTGATATATTGTGTGTGGGATATAACTCCTCTTGTATACATCTTATATCACTCTGAACTGGATTACATTTCCAGTGCATCCACATAAGATGAATGCACACAACCAAAGAACCCCTCCGCAAGTTTTTCCACTTAAACCAAATAAACACCATAAACATTTCTTCGTTGTTTGTTTTCAATAGACCCCTCTTCCCATTTCTCCTTAAATTGATTTAATGCAACATTAAAACAATTGACAATTTGTTCTTATGTTTTATGTGTGCATTTTGATTCCTTGAATATGTCATGCATCCAAAGCATGAAAAGTAGGTGGAATACCTTTTTTTTTTTAGCAAGCGTACAAATTTATTATTTTTTGTCAATTTAAGAATGCCACCCCCTGGGATTGCACTTTTTACATGAGCAGCAGTTTTTAAAGATGCAGCTTTTTTTTCTTTCCACTTTTGTATTATTTCTGCTGTTTGATTAACATACAAGAAATATTTTGTTTAAACTACAGTACCAGTACAGGAAACATAAATAGCATACAAGAAACAAGTTTTTACAAACAAAGACTAAAAGTGTTTACTTGTTAGTCGGAAGACCCTGGAGATTGATATTTTGTGTATAAATAAGATATTGCCACAACATGAAATAATACTTCAAGAACTATTGCAAACATCAACACATCTCTTTTAGAAAGCAGATACGCACAGCTATGGTCCACATCTGAGCGAACAAAACAAATAAAAAAATCTTTTGATTGATTGTCATTCACTACAAAACATAATTACAAACACTGTTTTCAGCACTAGAAACATAATGAGAATAAAGAACATAAACGCAATGTCATTTATACAGATAAAGAATAAGATATCATTCAAAGTAACTATAAGACATGTGAGAACCAAGGCATTTTTTTTCATATAAATTCCAAGGCAATAACATTGTGGTCATACAAGGGTTTTCCTCATTAGAAAAAAATATGAAAGTAAAATAGAAATTAAATTACATACGGTTCTGTTGGTATAATAAATGAAGAATTTCTTATTTACAGTATTGGCACAAAGAAGTTTGTAAAAATTATGGCACATGCATCAACTTCATTGGAACAAGGCACTTTTCTTTATATAAATGTAAACAAAACTGATATTTTGGACATACAAGGGTTCTCTTTACTGGCAAAAATAACATCAATACAAAGCAAGTGAAGCTATATACCTGGTTTATGTTTGTGTAATGAAACAACAAATTCTTATTGAAGGAGACATTTTATTTTTTACAGATTTTGCACTTGGAAGCTTGTCTTGATTATGGCACATGTATTAACTGCATTGTAATGGCACGAGTGGAAGATTGTAAATCGCATCAATATGAAATCATACACCATTCATGTAACACATCATAGCCCATCATAGCCCATAATCATCATCATCATGGTGGACCAATGTTTTCGACCGTGGTCGACCATTATGATGATGCTGTTTATGAATAGTATTATTATCATCACTAAAGGCTACTCAAAGTGTCGCAGCAGTCATATCATAATAATAGTATTAACAAAAATGATGATGAAATTGATGGTAAGTATGATGATAATAGTAGCAATACTAATCAGAATAATCATAGCGCATCAACGTAGTAATAGAAGCACTCCTTGAATCTCTAAGTACTTGAGAGCTTCTTAACCTGAGAATCTACATACCAAGAGGCTATAACCAGTGGTCAACAGTATCCCATACATTGTCTTTAAAGGTGAAATTCATAGAAAATAAAAAAATATGAAGATATTCATCTACAGAAAGCTTATAAGCCATACAATGAGCTCGGATGACATTCAAACAATATATTACTTTCCAAAAAGCGAAATTGACTTTCATTAAACACAAAACTGAACACTTTCATGGCATGTTAGCTGCATAAATTGCTTTAATAACTCATTCAATTATAAGATAAACTCATTTATTTGATTTTATTTCCTATGAATATCACCTTTAACCCATGGTTTATGAGATCACAGCACTGTGATGACATGTTGGTAAAGAAAGAAAATCATATCAGCGGCAGCCCATTGGTGAAGATTTGAGAAAAATCTGACAGGGACAATCTTAAATTAATAATAACTTGAATCACTTGCTAATCATTCTGATTATATTAAAGATATAATTTGGATAGCACAGTTTGATTTCATGTTGAATTTAAACTGCAAAGGAGCATCTTTCATCCCAAAACAAAGAAATTGGTAATACACAGCTTCCAACAGCTGACTATGATGAATCATGTGCAATCTTGATTTTTAGGGGGACTGCTCACAACGAAATTATGATATATACTGTAGATCCTATAAATACATTTATCTAATGACCAGAATGATATCTATTTCCCAATTAGATAACTGCTTGATTTCCGGTAATACACACACAAGTAATATAAGGCACATTGTTCAATGGAGGCATCGTAATCATTATAAATTTCATTTTCTTACTTTAATAAATGTAACACCGTTTTATTCTGTTGGCTATTGCAGTTTACTGTATCAAATAAAGGACATAATCTGCATTGGTAAAGCTTTGAAAGAAACCCTAAATTCATAAAAATAAAGACAATAGTATTACAGTCAGCACAATGCATAATAGAGTAAAGCAGGTAAACCAGTTTCATGTGTGGTTTTGGCCTGAACATTACTAGCCTTGGTTATAGACTGTGGAGAATGTTTATTTCTGATGCACTCCTGCAACTACACCTACATCAAGACACTTATCACCTTTTTACACTGGCAACGTTTTTCCATAGCCCACTTAATGTTCACATTTTTTTTTTTTTTTTCACCAAAGATGACTCTATAGCACTACTGATGGTTCAGGATTATTTTGCTTCAGCAAAATGCAGGGTTAGCCCTGCAATTCGGTGCCAAGCCTTGAATGTCCATGCTAAGAGCTCAAGTCTGGCAAATATTACCTATGGTATTAAGGATGCCAGTGTTATAAGCCTAAAAAAAAAAGAGGGTTGAGGATAGACCGGGGATAAGAAAACACACTTAGGTACCATCCAGTGTAAGAAATTGACACTTAGGCCATCACCCAGTGTTAGAAAGATTGGCACTTACAAGTATGCAAATACCTAGAGTAAGAGAGATAGGCATTTAGGTTAACACCCAGTGTAACAAAGATTGGCACTTAGGCTAACACCGGTGTGTTCATACTTGGACTAACACCATCTTCTGTTACTCTCTGTCTCTGTTACTTGCTAATGAAGAAAGTCTGTCTCAGCCGCAAACTTGTCATACTCGGTTGATACATATCTATACAAACGTAAACTCACACACATGATTGTCTGGCTTAGCGGAGGCGGGAAGACATCAGTAAAACATTGGTCGTAAACTTCAGTCGTATCGAGATCTATACTACCAGCAACTTGTGCAGATCTTCAGATCATTTCTTTTTATAGTCAGTGTTGTCTTCCTGAAATGTTTCATAATGGGATCCTCATCCATGCAAGATCTGCAGAGCTCAGGTCATTGTAGATGATCAGAACGCCCATATTTCTGAAACTGTTCTTTGCTGTTGTTCAGCTCAGCTGGAGTCTAAGGTTTCTCGCTTCTTTTTCAAGCAAAACTTCCCGGAACACCGCATGTCATCACTCTGTGTAGTTTCCACCAGTAATCTGGTAAAAAACAAAGAGATCGTTCATAAAAATACAAATTAATGCATTTATTACTGCAACAAGTAATACATGGTTCCCAGAAACATACCAATGTCAGCTTGTTTTAAGTACTTACCAGTAATCATTATATTTAAATGTGATTGATGTGTACGATCACTGGTCAAATTGTTTAGCCACTATTCAAGTTCATATTAGTGGAAATTCCTTGGAGAAAGGTTGTAAAGAGGGATATATTACTAAAAATCTGTCTCTGAAGGAAATATTCATGCCACATTACAAGTTGCATGCACTGGTGGCACCTGTGAGTGACAATGCAAAATTTCCAGTAGACACACAATGCCAATGCTCACGACAAACCAGTTACGATATCGATATCCACCCTTTGTTGATCTATAGTGTAACACACACTGTACACCTGCACAGTGGCTGGGTACCTGAACAAAATCTTGTTTTAGGCTGTGTGCGCTTGTCTTAAAGTTAAGAAGCAAAGTGGTTAAGAGAAAGAGGACATTCAAGGGAAGAGGTTGGAGTGGTAAAAACTATAGGACCAGTAGTCGATGTAGCGCCATTCTTTCATGACCATGGGCCCCTTTCTTGTTGGATTTCAGAATACCAGGGCCCCATTGCATAAAACTTACCATTAATGGTAACTCTCTCATCAATGGTAACTACTATGGTAACATCCCTCGACAGCCAATCAAACTCAAGGTTTCCATAGCAGTTGGCATTGATAGCAAAGTTACCATCAATGGTAAGTTTTATGCAACAGGGCCCTGGAAGGAATCATCACAAAATGATGAAGGCATTGAGAGTGAACCAAATCTGGACCAGGGCCCTGTTGCATAAAAGTTACCATTGATGGTAACTTTGCTATCATTGCCAACTTCTATGAAAACCTTGAGTTTGATTGGCTGTCGAGCAATGTTACCATAGTAGTTACCATTGATGACAGAGTTACTATCAATGGTAAGTTTTATGCAAGGGGGCTCTGGAGATGATGGTGGAACGGCTCCACCAAGATTACGGCCCGTCATTAGAACGGAAGAGCAACTATAATCCTAGTACTAGACGATATTTCTTCAACTTGCATTAAAGATATTAAAAAAACCTGGAAGCTAGAAATACACACCAATAATGTGATTGGCAGCTAAAGTCCTATCTCACTAGATACGTGCTTCACACAGAAAACTTGACCATGACAATGAGTTGCCATGCAATTTGTAAGTAACACGTACTAGTCTTTTCTGAAGAGCTGTATGCATCTCAAGCGCATGCTTACCAGTATGTATATATTTCTCCTGTATTTCATATCATACAACTCAAGTATCTCTGAACCCATGATTATATACCGTTCATCATTATATTTTTATGTACACGATTAATACCATTGTGAATTATATATGTATTTTTCAATAGTGCAGTGCTGCTTTGAAAGAAAATACTGGTACAGAACTTAGATGAGGTCAATTTTTTTATAACCATTACCGGTATATAAAATACTAATGTTATGTAAAAAGTGAACATTAAAGGCATAGTTCACCCTGAAATTATTTTGGTTTCAATAAAAGGAGGCACATGAAAGAAACATATTAGTGAAGGTTTGAAGGTGCAAATGTGCTCCTGTAAAAGCGGAAATTTTTGCGGTGTGGAAATTTTTGCACAGCGTGTATTTGGCGCGAAAAAACCCCCATGCGAATATATTTGCACCTAAACGAAGTTCATATCGACGCACTTTGTATGCGCGCTTGCTTTGATGCATCACGCATCACGTACTTAGGCCTACGTTTATGGTTTAGCCTTAGTCAGCGCTTCAACAACATCATCATGCTTTTGCCGCTGCCTGGCCAGCACTGGCGTGGCAGTCTTTACCGTATGCTGATTGAATTGATCGTCCAAAGGGCTGGACAGCCCGCAAAATTAAAAACATGCGAAATTCATTTTACTCTGCTGAGCGTGAAAAATTAATCGCACGAAAATTTCCACTTTTACGGTATATCAAAATTAAACTAAATCATTATTGCTGTTACTTTCTGTATAGTAATGTATTTTCTGTAGTCTCTTTGTGAAACATTCAATTCTTTTGATAAACACCTGTCTTACTTGGGACTCATGAAAACATGATCATTATCACGATACATTGTCATAATGGACCGTTTGTGTGTCACATAGACTGTTTCTCTATGGGATTTGTGTGTATAACTTGTGACAGAAAGGCACATGTGACAAAATGAAGTTTCTATAGATGGAGGTATGTGGTCTATGTGATTTGTGAGTATTACTTGTGACAAAAAGACACATGTGACACATAAAGGATCAATGAATTTTCCATGGATGGCAGTAAGTGGTATATGGGATTGTGTGTGTTACTTGTGACAAACGGGCACAAGTAACAATTAACTCAATAAAGGATCAATGAATTTTCCATGGATGGCAGTAAGTGGTATATGGGATTGTGTGTGTTACTTGTGACAAATGGGCACAAGTAACAATTAACTCAATAAAGGATCAATGAATTTTCCATGGATGGCATTAAGTGGTATATGGGATTATGTGTGTTACTTGTGACAAACGGGCACAAGTAACAATTAACTCAATACAGAGTTAATGAATTTTCTATACATGGCAGTAAGTGGTATATGGGATTGTGTGTGTTACTTGTGACATACGGGCACAAGTAACAATGAACTCAATAAAGAGTTAATGAATTTTCTATACATGGCAGTCGGGACTCACTTGATGCCGTAGACGGTGAGGAGGACACCAACGATCATGCCGATGATCTCGTCTAGGTACCAGACGTCGGCCTCAAAGTGGATGACCACTGTGCTAATCAGCATGCTTAGAGCCGTGATGGCACCGGCCAGTGAGCTATAGCCTGCAGATGGAATGTTTTATCATGAATGATTCTTATTTTCATTATCAATTAATAATTATAATATCATCACTATCACTATCGTTATCATCATGCTCAGTGCAGAAATGGCTATAGCTTGCAGACAGATACAAGATACAAGATATTTTATTCAGTCCAAAATCATGGAAATTTGCTTTCCACCAGCACAATAACATGACAACATATAGCGATACTATAGACACATATAAACAATAAACAATAAACAATGAGTGAGAAAAACATATCTAAACATGGTTGTAATTCGTCTGTGTGATTATGTACTATATGTGACATAATTATTAAAGACTTAAAAATCATTAGCTGCAGAATTGGGTTCATATTATCAGATTCCTTCTCGTTCTACTCCTAATGTAATAAGATATATTATGTTTATTCGTCAATTTTGATACATTGTCATATAAGATGGAAACAAATGAAGAAAATAAAACAAATGAAAACAAATGAAGACAGAATGTATTATCATGATTGATTGTTATTTCTATTATTGATAATCATTACTATTAATTATAATGGTTAACTAGCTTATTTTGAGTAGTATTCTTGATCTTTGATGGCTCTCCACACTGTACTCTAATTATCACAAAGTATCATTATTATCATCATCCTGAATATGAATAAGTAATGATCAATGATCAATTATGAATGACACATTATTATTGATACAGTAAACCAACTGTTTTTTATAAAAGCCACATATTTCTCATTCAGAGAAATTTCTGTTACTGGTTAAGAATAACTGCATGCCCTTGTAAATAGTTTCCTGAGTTTTAAGAGTAACTGTTCTGCACATTTCAAGCATGTACTGACCTTGTCAATCCCATGATTCTTTTCCACTTACCGTCAGACAGGATACTTTTACTATCAAGCCTCTTGGCAATGATAAATTTTGCTATCGCTAGGCCCGTACAGAAGAAGAAGCTGATTCCTGAGAGAATGATCAGTGAGATCCCCTGCAACAGATGAAAGGTCAAGATTAAGATAACCAGTAAAGATAGGGAAGCACTTCTCTAAAGAGTCATGAAACTTAGCATGGATTAGCAGAATATAGCTTGAGAATAAAATGTATGGAATCTTAAAGTAGAAGCTTGAGAATAAAATGTATGAATTCTTAAAGTAGTAGCTTAGAAAACCTTTTCAGGAAAAGTGAAAATTATGACTACTCATGAGAAAGTTATGAATTTTCAAAGTTGTGATAGCGCTGCATAGAAAGAAACACAAGGTTTTAAATGCAACTTTATGCACAGAGCAAAATGGAAGGTGAGTTTGGATGATATATCACACGCAGAGGTGCACATTTGTGTTCGATTAATCACAACTTCAAAATGTTGTTACTTTCTTATTTTCGATCAAAATTTGCTCGAACTTTCATTGACCGATTCCTCTAATTTTCCTGCTTCTATTCAAACAAACTTACTCTCCCTTTACATGAAATAAGTGATCACAATGGGACTCACCCCTGTAGTGCCGCCTGCATCAATGATGTCAGGGATGGTTCGGGAGAAGATAGAGACCGCTGCGATGAGGAAGAGAGCTCCAAGGAACAAAAGAGCTCTACCGATTGACAGAAGAACAGAAAATTATATCTTTGTTTAAAGAAATTAATACATTTAAAACATCTAATCTTTTTTTCTCTTATGTTCTCTTATGATTTAATTCCATCAAGCTTCGGCTTATCATGATAGCCCCTATAGTTGTATTTCACTCATTTTCTTCTACATACTGTTCACACATATCCACATTTTGTACCAATTCTGATTTGATGTATGGAAATCAAGCAGAACATTAATAAATCAAATAACTAGATAAATCAAATTGCATATCCTGCAGTCAACCAGTATGCCACTGCACAGACATTGATGACATATTGACATCATCTTCCTTGTCAATGACATAAAAAAATGTTATTTGGCTATTAACTTGATATCTGTTCATGACATTCAATTTAATTTTGTCGGCTTCATTCCTCATCAAATATCACTGCAATGATATATTTGTCAATCTGAACATTTATATATTTTTAAGTACGATGATAAACTAATTCACTAACTCATGATTTCCTGGATCACCAAAAAAACACTATTGATAGCAAATTTTAGTCAGCTTCTGGTCGATGTAGAAGCACCTTATAAGTGGTCAAGATGACCAGTACACTATGAACAGTACAAATATTCATTAATACTATCATAGGAATAAACATTTACTGGTACACACGGCTAGCATTACACACTAGACATGAGGTCAATTACACTTATATATGTAATATGTCAGCACTACTGTGTAGATCACTTCATTGACTAACTCAAGTACTGAGCTAATGTTTGTTTTGGACTTTATAGAGCCATCAGCCATCTCATTGTTAATAATAATAATAATAATAAACCATGTTTATATAGCGCATAACACATATACATAAGAAAGTCTCTATGCGCTTCAAGGAGCAAAGAAAAAGAGAAATGAGGTTACTGAGTTCCTTAAATCATTTTGCCATTTGGAATAAGTGTGTTTTAAGAGCAGACTTAAACCTATCTAGGGTGTTAATATTCCTAAGACTGTCAGGGAGGCTATTCCATAAAACTGGTGCAGCATGGGCAAATGAGCGTTCACCATATGTTCGTGTAAGTATAGGAGGAACAATAAACAAATTCTTTTTACATGATCGAAGATTTCGTGTTGGTTTGCATACAGTGAGTAAGTCATTTAGATAAGCAGGAGCTAATCCATGAAAACATTCATAGGCTAATAACAATATCTTGAACTTAATGCGAGACTGGACTGGTAACCAATGTAAATTACGTAAGACAGGGGATATTGAAGCATGTTTCCTCGTACGTGTAACAAGTCGTGCTGCTGAATTTTGAATAGTTTGTAGTCTTTGAATTTGGCGAAGTGGTAATTGAAAAAGGAGACTATTGCAGAAGTCAAAATGACACATAACAAATGCGTGAACCAAACGTTCAGTTGTACTTCTATCAATAAAATCACGGATTTTACCAATTTTGTAGAGTGCAAACGAAGCTGAACGGCATTTTTGTGTGATGAAATTGTCAAATGTAAGCTTATTGTCAAAAATTACCCCAAGATTTCTACATGTTTTGGTAGCTTTAATTTGCTTTCCGGCCAGATCCAAGTGTATTACTGGAGTCGTATTTCTAAAACGGGATGAAACATGAAGGAACTCTGTCTTACTGCAATTTAACTTGAGACAGTTTTGGTGAGACCATTCTTTGATTGCTTGAACACAGTTTGCTATCTGAGAAGAAACATTTTCAAGCCGTGACTGTTTGAATGTAATATACAACTGAGTGTCATCAGCATAAAACACCTTGAAAATGTTATGTCTATCAATCAAAGATTCTAGAGGAGAGGTGTATAATGTAAACAGGACTGGACCCAATACAGATCCTTGCGGTACTCCTTTGGTGAGTACATGTCCTGAAGACC
This sequence comes from Arbacia lixula, assembly GCA_963669155.1. Lineage (NCBI taxonomy): Eukaryota > Metazoa > Echinodermata > Echinoidea > Arbacioida > Arbaciidae > Arbacia > Arbacia lixula. The sequence continues at coordinate 20,477,069 of OZ022595.1, read as the reverse complement.
GATCATTTCCAATGACTACATTATGAGTACGTTCATCTTTAATTCCCAGATACAGGAAACTATTCATCTTGTATATCACTGTCAGGCTACCATCAGCACTGTGTGTTAATTTCAAATTTGACGTCACAACAATGTCATTCAAGGTGATTTATTGATATTCAAATGTTTTGCATTAGCAATTTTGAACATTTAAAGAGATGCAAATAAATCAAATGAAATTGCATCATAAAAGCACTCACATTGACTGCTGTGATGGATAGGTTTATCTGTTTCCTGAATTGCAGAGCAGTCAATATAGGTTCTACATGCAAAATAACAACTTATGGTTAACTTATGGCATATTGCCAGCTCAAAAGCACAATGGTCAAATCTATGTTGTAACTGTCAACCAATCAGGAAACAGGATTATGTAGATGAAGTATATATATATATATATATATATATATATATATACACTGATGAAATGCTGATTCTGACTTAAATAGTTGATAAAACGCTTGTTTTGTGAACTTACATCCTCTCTTTCTCTGGTGAGTAGACTGTGCCAACAGATCCCATAAACCTCCACAGAACAACCACTGAGGTACCTACATCCAGGATGCAATCAAACTGCAAGAAACAAAAACGAGTCAGGATATTTCTTTTTACCAACGTCCAGTATGCAATTTAACTGCAAGGAGAGAAACAATGGGTATAATGTGCTCCAATTTTTTAAAGATCAGAATATCTCTGCTATCATATTTATCTACTTCTTATGTAATTCCACTGCTGAATGAAGGTCTCTTTAGCAATTTCCCCCATTTTACTTTTTCCTGATCTGTTCTTGTTATAAACCTTAAAAAAACAAACTTTTATTTAGAAATGTTATATTGCTGTATCGTTAACATTAACATAGCACTAAAATAACATCCAATATGCAATCAAACTACAAAGGGAAAAACAAAATTAGTATGATTGTGCTTTTTTACCATCAGAATATTTCAGATATCATATTTGTATACAATGACAAATACTGGGACTGGGTAAGTAAGACATAGAATATTCTTTATATAAAAAAAAAACAAAAAACAGATGGCTTTCATGTAGAGGTTACTTTAATACAGGTTTCACTTTTTTTAAATGTAATAATATACAGGTCTTTCTATACAGGTGTTCTCTATAACAGCTTTCACTGGCTGCTCTTTTCTTGTCCTTTTCATGCTATAGGATGGCCTCTTTAACAATTTCCCCTTCAATTTGACTCTTATATATATTATATATTATATATACATATGATATTATATTATATATTATATTATATGTTATATATTATATAAATATCCTATTGTTTTAAAATCTTATAGCACTGTATTATTGGCATATTCAGTAACAGTAATGAAGCCCTGACATCATAATACCATATACATCTTCTTATCTATTTTCTATTTCACTCCACTGCTGTATGTAGGCCTCTTCTTCAGTTCTTCCACTTTACTGTCTTCCAGCTGTGATTATATAAATTTCCTTTTCTCAAAGCTTAATAGAAATTTGATGTTGTATTATCAGCATGTGTAGTCATATAAGACTAAAAACTGCCCTACGAACCACCTCTGTAGAAAGACTACATGTCTATAAAAAAAAACACGAATGCATTTAGTGTTTCCCATGAGAAGTATTTCACATTGAAACCTGTAGTAGCCAGTACATAAAAACCACCTGCTCATAATGACCACATTGTTGTCTTGAGTATTCTTTATATACAGGTTTCACTGTAATATATACTCTCATTATGCCCACTATTGTATTACCATTATTAACTTGAGCTTGTCTTGAATAGTTAGTCAGTTGTAATGAATCTTTCTCTCACCGAATTCTTTTTCAAAATGTTTTTATTTTTAAAGGATTTGCTCATGAGATTAAGGTTTGAAGTAATGAATAGGTTGCTAACTATACATTAACATAGCTTTCGCCATAAAAAAAAAAATGTATACTTACAGCAAACCCAAAGGCAGCAGAACTGTTTGAACTTTGTGAGATAACTGTTAAGGGAAGAAATATAAAGCCAATAAGTAATACTTGTTTAAAAAATAAGAGTACTAAAAATACTGAATTTGAGAGATATCAATACCACCCATTATAGTAATTTATGACTGGTTGTCACATATAATCCACCAACTTGAAGATTTATACTGGTGGTAAATTTAAATATAGTTCACTAATGTAAGTTGATCTTTTTGTCATAGCATTAGATATTTTCAAACTTCAAACACAAGATGGAATACCATTAATATGAACTGTTTTATTTCTCCCTGGTAATAGATGGTAGTGCTGGGATCTTGCTCAAGATGTTGAGGTAGAGAACATGACTGGAATACAGCATCTCTCTCTCTCTCTCTCTCTCTCTAACTCTTACATGTACACTGCCTAGAGAAATCTTGATTCATGGAATTTTATTCATTTCAAAATATACTTTTTAATCATGGGCCCCTGTTGCATAAAACTTACCATTGATATTAAGTTTGCTACCAATCTCAACTTCTATGGTAACCTTGAATTTGAACAATTGAGCCACATCCCTTTGGTTACTGCAGTTCCATGTCAAACTTTGACATCCTTTACCTAGACCAGCATTCATTAAACCAGAAAACTGGTTAACCAAATTATTCCATAAAGGGGTCTGGCAGTAGTAGACTAATCATTCTCAATTTGTTCTTTGGCTCGCACCAACAGACTGTGAAAAGAGGAGAATGATAACGTGACTAGTCTTATGAGAACTAGAATTATTTTGCAGTTTGGATTAGAAATGTCCAAAAGCCTGGGAGTCAAGACTAGCACAGGTCTGGAGAGGAGCTTACCAAAGCTGACGATTCCTATGATGAGGAGGACGATGACAGACATCCATGAGACTGTAAGAGCAGCATAGCGCCACCTAGAGGCCTCTTGGACCGTCATAGATTCATGGTCGGCCTCTATTAGACCTAGGGGAGATAAGGAGGATAGGTGGAGAAGGAGAGAAGTATGGGGAATAAAGAGAATGATAATGGTAGAGAAGGGTGTGAGTTGAGAGAGGTGATGGTCACAAGGGGAAGAGAAGAAGAGAGAGTGAGGGAAAGAGAGGGTGAGAATGAGAGAGAGGGAGAGAATGAGATGAATGAAAGAGAGAGGGAAAGAGAGGGTGAGAATGAGAGAGAGAGAGAGAGAGTTGAATGAAGAAAGGGGGATGGATGGGAATGGAGATATAGGGAAAGGAACAGAGAGAAAGACAGAGAGACAGACAGACAGGATAAGAGAGAGAGGTGGAGGAGATAAAGAGAGAGAAAAAGATATAGACAGAGAGAGACAGTGAGAGAGAGGGGGGAGGTGAAGAGAGAAAAAAAAAGAGTGAGAGAGAGAAAGAGAGAGAAGGAGAAAGAGAGAAAGAGAGAGAAAGGGAGAGAAAGAAAGAGAAAGAGAGAGAAATAGAGAGAAAGAGAGAGAAATAGAGAGAGAGATAGAAAGAGAGAGGGAGAGAGAGAGAGAGAAGAGGTAGGGAAAGAAAGAGTAGAGGACAGGAGAAATTGAGATTGAGGGAAAGAAGAAAACAGCAGAGAATAAAACGTAGATTCCATGAATGACTCTCAATCAATATAAATTATCATGTGAAACAAACAGGGCGTAATTATAAACTTCCAAACAGAAATACATGTACAGGAAAAGGTGGCATTATAATGATATTGGCAGCCTGTAGCTAATACCGTCACTAAGCGTTTAGCCAGCAGCCTACAGGTAGTTGGTATTTACCCAAGCCAAGAGCGGACACGAATCCACCCAGCTGTTTAATCAGCCTAATTAAATACACATATTCCAACAATGTTTAATAGACTCACTTAGACAGACAATCATGCACACACAGGGATAGCCCTAGTTACATATAGCTAGCTGGTAAAACATTTAATTCTTAATGTGCAACATATGAATTTATTTAGTACAGTTACACACAAATCTCATGAAGCTTAATTTTGCCGAGCATTGAAAGGGTTAAGCTATACAGACACAACATCTTTCACAGTACAATATGTAAAAGTTATGCACTTGCATACTGTATATTCAAAAGCACAGCTCGAGTCAATATTCAAATCTGAAGAAAGCTTTCCACATAATTACCTAATAATGTTGTTATGACATGCACCTGTTCCTATTCATTCAGTTTCAATGGATGGAATTAACTTTCAATCTACTAGGTGTTTAAACAGAGCATGACACTTGGAAAATAATAACAAAACAGTGACAACACAAATTAAGCTGAAATTCAAACGCCATAGATTTGAAGGATGTCAATCTTTGTCAAAAGAGGTTTTGTGACATTTGATCAATTGATATTTTTGTAAATTTCCATTAGATATTACATTTTATGACCAATAAAAACTGTTTTGTGTATCAAACGATAAACTAAGAACACAGCCATGCCAAGGACAATTACACAGCTCTTCACAAGGTCATTTTTGCCCAACAGAATAATTACACATTTTGAATGACACTGCAATGACAGTCCTTGTCTTCTATATACCTTCCACAAATGCAACGATACAAACATATATTTGAGGCACAAAATGCAATCAATGTTATGTGGCAATATTTTGAGAAAATCACAAAAACCCGCAAAAATAACAGCTTCCATCACTTGCTTCAATCACATGTTTATACCTTACATTTTTAAACCACTCCCTCCACCTGTTATTCCTTTCTTGTCACCTTCTTCTGCTTCTCTCCTATTCTGCCCTTTCTCTATCCTGTTGACCCTATACCTCTCCCTCCACCTCTTATTTTTTTTTTTACTCACCTTCATTTATTGGTGATCAAATTACCTTATTCTTCTTTCTTCACATAACTGAACACTACTGTGCCTATTTTTAAAACCTAGCTCACTTCACCTCTTACTCCTCCTTTTTCTCACCTTCTTCTGTGACTCTCCCTCCCTGCCCTTCATGCTTTCTTCTTGACCCTTCATCTTATTCTTCTTCTTATTCCTCCTTTCTTCTTACCTTCTTCCGCGACTCTCCCCGTCTGCCTTTCCTCTATCCTCTTGACCCCATGTCCCATTCCCTCTACCTCTTATTCCTCCTCTTTCTTACCTTCTTCTGCGACTCTCCCCGTCTGTCTTTCCTCTATCCTCTTGACCCCATCTCTCATTCCCTCTACCTCTTATTCCTCCTCTTTCTCACCTTCTTCTGCGACTCTCCCCGTCTGTCATTCCTCTATCCTCTTGACCCCATCTCTCATTCCCTCTACCTCTTATTCCTCCTCTTTCTCACCTTCTTCTGCGACTCTCCCCGTCTGTCTTTCTCTTTCCTCTATCCTCTTGACCCCATCTCTCATTCCCTCTACCTCTTATTCCTCCTCTTTCTTACCTTCTTCTGCGACTCTCCCCGTCTGTCTTTCCTCTATCCTCTTGACCCCATCTCTCATTCCCTCTACCTCTTATTCCTCCTCTTTCTCACCTTCTTCTGCGACTCTCCCCGTCTGTCATTCCTCTATCCTCTTGACCCCATCTCTCATTCCCTCTACCTCTTATTCCTCCTCTTTCTCACCTTCTTCTGCGACTCTCCCCGTCTGTCTTTCCCAGCGAAAAAAATACACGGGGGCGGCGGGCGAATTCGCCCCGGAAACACCTATAAGAGCCCCCGAAACAGGCCAAAAATGCAATTTAGGGGGCGACACAAAAATAGGAAATCGCCCCCGTAACATTTGCTGCACGACTACAAGCAGCCGCTCTCTTCTTGCGCCACTAGCTGGGCCTGGGCGTGGCGCGGCGGCGAGAGCCCGCGAGCAAACACTGATCGGGTTCACCGACTCACTGCTGCATGCAGCATTCACTGTATTGGCGCAAATGGCTAGTTAGCTTAGTCGATGATGTCGTGTCCAACGAGGCAACGAACGTGTGTGTACGCACGCATAGATAGCTAGCGTTTCTTCGATGCGCGCGCCCGATACGAATGCATAGTCCATGTATGATAACCGGTACGCGTGAGCATGAATAATGAATGCAGCGCGCATACATCTCATGCGGTGCGTGTGTACTGTGCAGGCTCCCAGGGCGTGATCTTTTTCCCCGTTCGCTCCCAGGGCCGGGCCGCCAGTAGTCTAGGTTCTAGACGTATTTTATCAGCCCGCATTCGTACACAACGCGCGATGAAACCCAGCGCAACGATATCGAGTGATCGTAGAGAATTGCCAGCCCGGAGAAAAAACTGGCAATTCTCGGCGTACGTATTGAACTCTATGATTGTACCCCTCACCCTCACCCTCACCCTGGCCGTGGTCGGCGGCATGGAAAACATGCACACACCGTATGTATTCCGGCTCTGAACACGGACTTGTGTTGCTGCCCTCTACGTTCAAAGATATCGCGATATCCAAAATGGCGGATGGGCAACAATCGTTGACTGATCAAAACGATGTCAAAAAACCCCCTAAATTACCGATAACATTCTACTTAATCGCGACAAAATGCTATTAATACATTGTATGAAAGGTGAGGATGTATTTATGTTAAATATGTTTGTCAAAATCTTTTTTGTGCGCCGATTGATCCGATTAGAATGGATTCTAATGAGTTGTTGGTACAGTGGCTGATACAAATTTTGACATCGCTACTCAATTCGTATTGACTTTCTGTGTAAACGGAATTGTCACTTTTTCATGTACCGCTACACAAAGTCTATGGGGAAACGGAATGTCCATTTTCACCTGCTGAAACAGGAAAAGACCATATTTTTGACGCGGAAAATCACTGTCCCTACAATTTTATCTAGAGTCTTAGATTGTTTGTTCAATAATATTTGAACAGCGCATTTGAAGAAACGGTGGAAAAGATGCATATTTTAGATGCATATTTTAGAACTTTGTGTTGTTTTCTGAATAAAAAGAAAATATATCAAATATAAAAAAAAAAGGAGGCGGGCGGAAAGAAGGAAGCGGGCGGGGATGATCAACATGGAATCAATTTTACATGGCCTAACGCCTGACGGCCTGAGTGTCTGTGTCATTAGTACATGTAATGTGAATTGTACTATGAGCCTATGATTATGAACATGTGACGGTGTGACCTGTGACTCTCGCCTGTGACTGACTGAGTATGTTGCTGTTGTGTCATTTCATTTTGAATTTGATGTAATGCCGACATGTGTTCACTCACATGTACATTGTCAAATTGACTGAGTCAATGGTGAAGTGCGTTTTCAAAAACAGTCCTTGCATCAAATCAATGCATCGAAAGTTTTCAACGACTTTATAAATAACAAAATAAATGACTACTTTTTAATAAGTTAATGGATACATATGAAGCAGGAAGCCCCAAACCTCAAACAAAGATATATTAGCCAGTAAGCCTACTAAATAAACTGAACAAATAGTATCCTTTTGTGAATTAATGAAAAAGTAGCCCCCCAAAAGAGTAGCCCCCGAAATGGAAAAAGTAGCCCCCGAAAGTTGAAAAAGTAGCCCCCGAAAATTTCCCAAAAAATGAAAATGGAGCCCCCGAAATTAAAAAATTAATTTTTTCACTGGTCTTTCCTCTATCCTCTTGACCCCATCTCTCATTCCCTCTACCTCTTATTCCTCCTCTTTCTCACCTTCTTCTGCGACTCTCCCTGTCTGCCTTTCCTCTATCCTCTTGACGCGGTCCTCCTCGCAGGCCGTGTAGTACTGTGAGCTATGATTGTTAAAGGGAAGCTGTTCTAGCTGGATGGCTTCCTTAGAAGCCAGGGAATCAGTGTTGTTGTTCATGATGCCCTGCTTAGTGAATCCTTTAGTCCCACACCAATGCTGCTCTGTAGGGCTTGGGTGTATCACCGCTGATTCACCGGTGCAAATATGCAGGGATATGGGAGTATCAATGCAACACCAATGCTGCTCTGTGGCCTTTTGGGTGTATCACCGGTGATTCACCGGTGTAAATTGCAGGGATGTGGGAGTAATCAATGCAACACCAATGCTGCTCTTTAGGGCTTGGGTGTATCACCGCTGATTCACCGGTGCAAATATGCAGGGATATGGGAGTATCAATGCAACGCCAATGCTGCTCTGTAGGCTTGGGTGTATCACCGCTGATTCACCGGTGCAACTATGCAGGGATGTGGGAGTATCAATGCAACACCAATGTTGCTCTGTGGCTCTTCGGGTGTATCAGCGGCACTAATATGCGATGGTAGCGTGAAAAGGGTAAAGCTCCTCTAAGGTTGGCCTGGGCAATGTAAAACAAAGAGAAGAAAAGAATCAATAAAATTTGATTGTATAAATAAAGACATAAATACACAAAAATGTCATATCTGGAATTAAGATCTTTTCAAAGTTGAATTGTCATTTAAGTGGTGTCATCATATCCATTGTTATGCAGGTGTCTGTTTCTATGCAATGTCAATCAAGTGAGATCTTCACTGTTCCGATATTGTCTAGCACGCTTTGGGCTAGGGGCACTCTCAATCAGAGTCCCAGATATAATCACTAATATTTCCTCTACATGTAGTTTAGAACCAATCGTCTTGACAACATGCTATAACATCACACTTTGTTACTCAAATTGTAATGCCCAGCACTAGCCTGCCATCTACTCATCTATCTATTGACGATACATCTACACCGTCTCTATTTGTGTCTATATCTTGACCACATTTATTAATTTACAGGTACAGTGTAGATGGTAAATTATGTATATTACATTCTCCTTCATTTTTCTCACTTTACAGCTACATGGATGGTAAATATATTGTGCTTATGTTTCTCGCTGATCTATTTATGGTTAATCAGTCTATTTTTAGACCTTACTCCAAACATTTGCACATCAGTACATTCTACTAGCAGGGGGAGTTCTGAAAGTTTAATAACGGACATCAGTGAAAGACTAAGTCCACAAATCAATGCAAGTAAATATGGTTAGTGGCACCAGTCGGCCTAAACGTGACGGTCAAACTCAATGTTCACAACATCAAGTGCCTGATTTTGCTGTTTATTCACTTCATTTTCTTTGTAAACACACGTATGAAAGACAAACGGCCTGTCGGGATAAGTATTTACCATGTTAATTGATTAACCAGAGTCAAAATAAAACAATTCAACATCTGTTCTCTTTCACATTGCACAGATCAACTCGAGAACATGGTTTCTGCAATATATGGTAGAGCAATTAAATACCTGATTTTTAGACATGTTCCAGTACAAAACAGAATTGAACAAAGTAGATGTATTCAAGCCTTTTTTGCCATGATATTTTCATGACATACAACTTTAAAAATTACCAACTGCAATCTCTCTTGTACAGATAGAGCAAGTTCTTGACTTTTATATACATGTATTTTGGGAAAATGAATGTCCCAGTAAAACAAATTTTAACAAATGAGATATACATATGTATTCAATGCTTTTCACTAACCCATGACTAGATGCAATGAATGAACTGATTTCTACTGCCTCTCCAGCAGATAGGGCAAATTCTTGATTTGCAAATATCTGGGGAAGATAATCCAGTTTAAAAGAAAATTACAAATCAGATGAATATTCAAGCAACAACCAAACTGTGTTTGTACATAATGAATAATCCGTTTGTGCACTGCATAAAAGTGTTTGTAATATGAGACATTGTAAAAGAGGGTATTTATGGTTGATGCACTAATGATCTCTCTTATCTTTATTCTGTGTTCTTCCAACTTCAAGATGTTCATGTATCCTTAAATGTGCAAATAACATAATATGAATATTAATGGGCATGTACTGTACTGGGAAGACAAAAAAAGCCTTCGAAAGGTGATAATGAGCATCTTCTTGCCAATGGTCTTAATTCATGTATTGTCCATTTTAGAAACTTGTTGACAGTTATTTGCCTTCAAATGATCAACATTAGGAAAAATTAGTGATTAAATCACAAATCCTGAAATTGTTCGGCCCAAACATTTTGAGGATTTGTGATTTAATCACTTATTAATCCAAATGTGAATCATTTGAGGGCAAATAACTTTCAGCAAGTTTCTAAAATGGACAATACATGCATTTAAGACCATTTGCAAGAAGTTTGCTCATGATCACCTTTCTGAAGGTTTTTTGTCTTCCCAGTATATGCCCTTTAAGGCAGTGCTGGATATACATGCACATCCTGCACTGCCCTACAGTGTATATTAATTATACCTCCTTTGTTGATAAAGAAGGCATAAAAAATATTACCTGTGCATCATATCCATTATTAGAAAGTCTCATACATAAGATGGTGGCAGCAGTGGGATATGTTAGAGTGACCCAACCACAAAATTGCCCCACTTTGTCAGTGTCAGTGTTTGACCCTAGAAACCTGTGGACCTAATTCTAGATCCACTAAAAAAAACAAGTTTGGTTCAGGTTTCATTTAAAAGCCAAGATATCATCCCTCTAGATGACATCAACAGTATTAATAGCTGACTCTTTATGTGCCAAATTTCTGACGGTACAATAAAGGTTTAGAAATAAATACTAGTCCAAGTAAGCAAAACACTAAGTACAGGAATGAATATAGCCATCTCATGATACCCATGAGCAGTAATCCTCATGGGATTAATGGGGATTAACAGTCAGTTAATCCTTACAATCTATTCTTTGCTCATTGGGAACATTTCTGCATGAACATGTAGCAGACTTTGGCTTAAAGGTCCACCTTTGATGATGTCATGAGGGGAATCTTGAGTTGTAGGCAGGCCTTATCAGTGCTGAGAAAAATATAGAAAATAATTTTAAAATATAGGACAAATATTTCCGTCACACAATTATTGATTTTACATATTAAGTTGAATCAACATAAGTCAACATACATTTAGATGTCAGGGGACCTTTATCACCTCTCAATTCAGATTCCCATGTTTTTTTTCAAATGTGCCATACTTGTATCTTGTATAGGATATAGACACCTTTCTCTTACACAGAGAGCACTCTGTATCAAACCACATAGGTTAAAGAGAATGAAAAGAACGAATGTTTTATTCACCTGTTCAGCTGAAAGAGGAATATGATATCACAGTTAATGATACGTCAGGCACATCTCAGCAATGTTCAATACAAATCTGTTGCATTATGATTGATCATACAGCTAATCTCAACCCATGATGCGGTGTACTTAGTTACGGCAAAGCTCCGTAATTAAGTGCCTCATAAATTCCTTGATATGAAACAAGCAAGCTGCGTTGTGTCAATACAGCAACCAGGATATATTAGGGTGATGATGCTATCCCATTTCAAAACAAAGTATGATGAATTGTCTGCTTCTTCACTATAAATAAATGCCCTGTTTTTTAGACAAGTGTAAACAATAGGTTCAGAACACTGTGATACTTCAAAAGCAAATTTTGAGTGACTTTTTGAGTGTATAAAAGTTTATCAGCAATGTTCTTTTCACTGTTTATGAATGTACACTTCTTTTCTTTTCTTTTTTTTTAGACAAGTGTATACAGTAGGTTAATATCATTGTGGTACCGGTACTTCAAAAGTCAGTTTTGAGTGACTTTTTGAGTATAAATGTGTCTTATCAGCAATGTTCTGTTTTCACTGTTTATGAATGTACCCTTCTTTTTTTTAGACAAGTGTAAACAGTAGGTAAAAAACATTGTGATACTTCAAAAGAGAATTTTGAGTGACTTTTTGAGTTTAAATGAGCCTTATCAGAATTGTTCTTTGTTTAACTTGTTCTGCTTGTATAATGATTGTTATCACCATGGTAAACAGCCAGAGTACCTGTTTGCTCTATGTGTGTACCAAGGTGCCATATGACATCCCTCCCACGCTGTCTTCATGCAGCCTCTTCAAGACAATATATGCTTTCAAGATTAAACTGGTCCATTTGCTCATAGCAGGAAGCTCATGTGATATCATGCATGTACCCCATATTAAATGTCCCCCAATAGATCATATTCATCATTTACTATGTATACTTGATACGTGATGCAGTAATCCCTTGAAGCAGTTACATGAAGCTATACTGGGATGATTTAGTGCTGTTGTGTCGTCAGGAGGTGACAGCGTTTATACCATGCATGAATTTTAGTGCAAGTAAAAAAAATCATAGCTATCTAAATGATGGGGAAGCCAACAGCAGGGTGCACTGCTCTTATAACAGGTAGTGCAGCCTTCTGGAAGGTCATCAATCAAGTGGCATTAATTACTGTTCCAGGGCCCTGTTGCATAAAACTTACCATTGATGGTAACTTTGCTACCAATAGCAACTTCTATGGAAACTTTGAATTTGATTGGCTATCGAGCGGCGTTACCATGGTACTTACATTTGATGGCAGAGTTACCATTAATGGTATCTTTTATGCAAAGGGACCTAGGTAGACTGTTCCTAATTCTTATTGTTTGTGCAAATGTTATGCAAGTTGTTCAAACAATACGCTACTGTACATGTAATAGTAACCCCCAAAGCTGGTCTGAGATATAAATCCGATTCAGTGTTTGATTCAGTGTGTGTTCCAAAAAATATAAAATTCTTTAAATAAATCTATAAATAAGTCTTTCAAACATATAACATCTATAATCATACAGCAGTGTTTATTTGGGATAGTAAATGTTTATTGTATTCTATCCTCATATTCAATATAGATCTTCAAGTTTGTTTTCTGTATAAAAGCTTTTTATGATGGTCATATAGTTTTTCTGTATAAAAGCTTTTTATGAAGGTCATATAAAGTTTGTTTTCTGTATAAAAGCTTTTTATGAAGGTCATAAAATACAAAATACAAAGATACCAAATTATGACATAAACAACAAGAGCAGTTAAATCTATCAAAATGATTGACATTTTTAATGAATTTTGCATCTTCTTATAAACTCCTCCCATGCAATGAAATTTGCATCAGTAAATGCAAATCATGGCTGAATGATTGAATTGAAATTAGCTTTTAAAAATATAAGAATAATCATATTTACACTTTATATTGTGATGTTCTGTATCAAGATTTATACCCACATTATCCAAAATGGATAAGTGGAGCTGGCAATAGACCATTTTCTCTATGTATACAGATGTTATTCACATCGTACAAACAATATTTTACCAATGGGAACCCCAAAGCTTGTCTAAGGTTTGTCAGAGTAGCAACAACTAATAGATTCAAAGTGCATTCTATCCATTGAATCTGAATGACTAGATACAGGTGAATGCAATAACGCATTACGACGCAGTTAGGGGGAAAGTTGTCAATACATGTATCACGAAGGTGGTGTATTGCATTGTAAAATGAAACCATAGTATGTACTGTAACTACAATGTATGCTAATACAGTTAAACCTGCTTTATAGCGATCACCTGTTTATAAAGACTATACATGTACTTGTTCTTTCCCTAGAAAAACTAGTTCTCATAGAAGACACCTGCTTATATTGCTTGTCTCCTTTGAGTGATCTTTATATGCAGGTTTCACTCTATAGCACTATACTGGTGGGAAGCTCTGATATGGGGATTTCATTCCTGTAATGTAACAAACCCAATGACCATGCTTTCAAAATTAAAAAAAATCAATATTTCAACTTTTTCTTCAAGATATATAGTCAAATATATTTATGTAAATAAAAACAACTTATAAAAGATATTAGCACAATTTGCCCTATAATTTCATCATCTGAATTGAAAAATTTTAATTGAAAAATCAATCTCAAACATTTATAACAAAACTAGTAGCTCAAAAGCTGATGCATTTTAGTGTACATTCACTTGAAATAAGGTAAAATTATGCAAACATTCCAACAATTTCACGTATCACAACACATTAAAATAGTATGGCTATAGTGCATTGCAGAGAAGGCAGTTCCTGGCAAAGCCAATTTCCAGTTTGGACAATTAGATAAATTGTTGTGTTATTGCTGTAACTTAACACCTCTATCAGTTTGATTGAGAAAAATGTATCTATAATTACAGCATAGTTTTTTAAATACCATAATAATGTGTACATTCACAGCTGCACAAATAAACTATTGGAACATAGGAAGCCCAACAAAAACATAAATGTATGATATGTACATGAAACATGCATCAATGAATAAGTGTGCCACTTTGCGACAATTGTTATGGTGTCCCTTTTACATGAGGAATTAGGATTTGCGTGGGCTATTTAGTATAGTTTAGGATACTAGTATGGAATTATATTGTTCTATGCATTGAAAACAACAATTAGGTTTATTAGGCGTAGGAAGAAGCATGGAGGTTATTTAGGTGAGTTTACAATACTTGTATGTTCTATGCACAATATAAAGCAACAATTTTATTAGCTTTATTAGGCGTAGGATGAAAAAGATAAAGTACAGAGTATAGAAATTAAATTGAAGAAATGGAGGTGGGCTGGTCATCTGGCCAGGAGGAATGACTATCGTTGGACATAAAGTAATTGTCCGAACCCCCAGAACTAATTACACATACATGTAGGAAGAGGCAGGCAAAGTAGGAGGTGGATGGATGATATTAGAGAATATGGTAGTGTAACATTGAAATGAATGGCACAAGATATATCAAAATGGAAAAATGATGAGGCCTTCCTTCAGCAGTGGAGAGAAATAGGCTAGATTGATAGATAGATATATAGATAGATAATGATATAAAGAAGTATCCTTAATAATATTGATATGTTTAAAAAACATGGCATTGCAATGCACATATCATTTTTCATGTCATCTATACATACATGTAAGAGAGACTTTTTTTTTTTAAGTTGTCTGAATTTTCTGCAACTCATGATGGAAGTGTTTTTCATTAACAATGTGCAGGTACTCCCTACATACCAGTACACACATAAACCTCTAATGCCTTATAAGTACTAAAAGTACTATGCCCTTTTGAAAGTCACACCAATAAAATTGTGTAAATGCCATGGAAAATGGAAGAAAATACTACATGTGCATTTTCATGGAAGATCTTCCCTCAAACGTTTATAACTCGATACTGACTTTAAGCAGGATTAAAATGATCGCTAGATTTTTAGTTGAATTTTGGACGGGCCCTGTAGCCCACAGACCCAAGACTACAAGACTCTCTTATATAATTAATATTTAACTTCTCTTTAGACAGCTGATTTAAGAATTCCATATGACTTTATATGTTCATGTAGACTATGCAAGTTCAAAGGCAGAATTTCCATCTATCTACATTTGATGCTCTTTCTTTTTCTTTTCCAATTTTCTCTCTACCTCTTTCTCCTTTTTTCTGCTTCCTACACTCTTCTCACGACCTACAGTGTATCTTCAATTTAAGTTGTAAAGCTTTACATCTTGTATAAAATTTGAAGTCTGAAGTTTAAATATGATGATGGCAGACAATTTTCAACCCAACTGCATTTTGAAATGATTAAAATTAAAAAACAATATAATCTCATATGAAAGAGAAAAGCATACCTGTACAACTCAGAGTTGGCAAGCCAGAAGTAGCTATGAGTAGAATCCAACAGTAAAAGTGTAACCACCAGAAGGCAGATGGGTTGTATCCAAGCCCTTTTGGACAGATGTTCTCATGAAACTGGCCTCTTATTGTCTCTGCCAATGAAAAGTAATGAGCTTGAAGGCTTCCTGTCCAAAAACAAAGTGAAAGATAGAATTGAATAATCAAGGCATGAGCAGAATGATACTAAGCACGTTGCAACAACCATGAAACTGTGTACAGCATACAGTGTAAGTCACTTTGTCTCAAGGTTACTAAAAATTAGCTTGGACTCCAGGCTGTTAGACATTGTTAATCCAAACTGAAAAATAGAATCCAGTTCTCATCAGACTATCTACTTCATTATTCTCCACCTTTTTTTAGTCTGTCATGGTGAGGATCAGCCAGAGAAGAAATTGAGAATGATTATAGTCTACTGCTACCAGACCCCTTTCTTGAATAGTTTGGAATCAAAATGCAGAACAGCCTGGGAGACAGGCTAACCAAAGGTATTATTTTACCATGCAGACTGCAAGTCACAAGTACATAGATCACAGAAATACTTAGTTACATCATATCTTGATACTGCATACCAGTACCTGCAGATGGGCACGTTAGGGTCGTTAAAGTTACGATGGCTGATTAATCCAACCGAGGAGGTTTCGATAACAACCCTTACTTGTACATCTACTGGTATATTTTATTTACATACCAGTCATGGTTTGACATCAGATGCAAGGAAGATTTATAAAGGTGAAAGGAGGATCATTGTTGAGAGCATGGTGTAACTACATGCCCAAGTTCAAGCTCAAGTTCATCTTTTTTTTCTTAACTCATTCGTTACTGAGCATGCATGCATATTATGCAGGCTTGCGTTTTTCTACTCAGATACTGAGCAGCAAGACTCCCATACAATCTGCTGTTCGGACAATAAATGACAGGCTATGAATAAACTTAAAATACCTCATTCCTGTGGTGACTGCAGTTCCATGGCAAATCCTATTTGACATCCTATTTGGACCAGGGTTCACAAAGCCAGAAAATCCCTCCCTGCGCAATGCGTTAAAGTCAATCTCGATCGTATCTGTTGCAAAATGGTCATTGACCTCAGATAATCATCTTTTAATGTGCTTTTTTCATCTGTTTGTAGTCTCTTATATTGGCTTTCCTCACTCATAATTTTGATATTTGTTTTTCTTCATCTCATGTTCTTCGATTATTTCCTACGCTCTTTGATTTTTTATGTACGTTCCAGTGTTGTAGTTCTCGAGACTGGTCTTGGTCTCGAGACCAGTCTCGAGATCAGGATTTTTTTTCTTGGTCTTGATCTCGGTCTCCAACCCTCTGGTCTTGGTCTTGTTCTTGGTCTTGAGCCTTTCTGGTCTCGGATTTTACGTCGAGACCAGCACCAGACCAGCTACTAAAATTACGATATTACACATAAATCATATTGATAATGCATGTCGGAGAAAGGAGATACGATACATCACTCTCCTTGGTCGGAGCGCATACAATTTGGAGTTACAATCATCCCTACTATACTGTGCAAGCCTGCCGCCGACCCGGCCCGGCCCCTGCCCGATCACTGCATAGCACGGGAAGCGTGAGATGCAGATCAGCGAGCATGCAATATATGTGCCAACATCACACATGCAAAGCGCAACACACTGGGTCATACATGCGTCTTTATGCGAGCCAAGAGGTCAGTGTTGCGAGTTGGATCGATGGTGTGTAGATGTAGTAAAACTCTCCAAGCCAGCTCTCAAGCTGTGCCATGCTGCACGCGTGATCGCATACAATACACGTGTGAGACTGAAAGAGTATGAGAGTCCCCCCTCCCGGCCGAGAAAGAGTATTGTTTATGTTTTTGGCACGAAGCTCGCTAGTGCAAATAGCGTAAAGAAAAAATTACTAGAGGAGCCAACACTATGTCTTAATTACGCCAAATGAAAAGACGACATGGAGCTGCAAAAATTACTAAATTATGTTGAAATAACTCCAAAATGTGTGCCGTTGGGACGACTAAAAAGTTTTACAAGTTTTACCATACAAAAAACAAAACAATAATCATGCTAAAATTTAATTGTATACTAAATCATGGCAGTGTCTTCACTTGTTTCTACCGGAAGAAGAAAAACTCATGCTAAATTAAAGTACTGATACTGATAGATAGCCGTCTTCAGTCGTACAGACAGAAAAAAAAAGCTAAATGGCAAAGACAAAGTGTGTATAGCATATATTCACATTTCCTTTCATTTAAGTTAAATTAAGAGGAAAAGTATTAAAACAAGCTTGGGAAACAATAATTCTAGAAATGTCATGTTTTGTTTGTATTTGTTAGCGAATAGTGTGTATTTAGTTATTTCCTTGCTGTATCGTTGCATTAATTTGTAAAAGGGATGGTTGAGTATTGGTAATTCCCGAAATGCCCCTTGTCACTAAGTTGATTGGTTTTTAATTCCTATTGAAAGTTAATTAAATGAAATGTGTGGCAGAATAATTCTCTCTCAAATGCTCTTATAGTTGAAAAATATTTTTAATAAGTCGCCTGGCCAGGCGACTTTTTAGATAATGCAAGAAATGCATAATAGATTACTTTTAAAAATCAAAGTAAGTTTTTGAATAGTTCTCGATAAACCTATTCAGTAATTATTTTAACAAAATAGGAATTGCACAATTTTGTATGAAAAATTGCTAAAACCAATAAGTCTATAGAGAACGCCCTCGAGTTGTCACAGGTCTTTTTGAATGATGACAGGGTTTTTACATTGTATTAGTGTATACATCTCGAAAATGGTTGAGTTATAATCATTCATTTATATCATAATGGTGCAGGTTTTGGTTACTAAGATAAAGTTTGACCAATACTCAATTTGCCTGACCTATATAAGTAACATGTATGTGTTTGTAGAGAAAAAGGAATGTTTTCCGAATCTGTTTCGGAAAACAATCATCATTCTTGAAATGAAGTTGTGTTTATTTTGTATGCCTTGTGTCTTTGGCATTATTAAATAAAACTTCACAGTATTTGATACGTTTTTCAGGAGCTCAGGCAAATATGTTCATGCAGAAATAAAGAAGTATATAAGAAGAATATATAAGTAACTCAAGTCATGTGTATGTGTTTATAGAGAAAAACGAATGACGAATATATTTCGGAAAACAATCATCATTCTTGAAATGAAGTTGTGTTTATTTTGTATGCCTTGTGTCTTTGGCATTATTATAAAAAACTTCACAGTATTTGATGTTTTTCAGGAGCTCAGGCAAATATGTTCATGCAGAAATAAAGAAGTATAGAAGAAGAATATATAAGTATTAAGTAACTCAAGTCATGTGTATGTGTTTATAGAGAAAAACGAATGACTTGAATATATTTCGGAAAACAATCATCATTCTTGAAAGAAGTTGTGTTCATTTTGTATGCCTTGTGCCTTTGTCATTATTAAAAAAAAAATATCACAGTATTTGATATGTTTTTCAGTAACTCAGGCAAATATGTTCATGTAGAAATAAAGAAGTATTTTTCCCCATCATACATATTATCACGATCCTGGATCCTTTGTGCAGTTTGTTGCTAAACTACTAGCTACTGACTTGTATTGTGCATTTAACTTTGAGCATGCCTGTGAAGTGATTGAAAAAGCACATTGAAAGTATAACTTTTTTAAAACAATTTTTTCATGTAATTCAGCCATATAGAAGAATATTACAGACTGCTCATGTTGTGCAAGTTGTGCAAGTATTAGACAGTTTATACTCATAACCATAGTCCACAAATAACGCGTGTTTCCTCAAAACTAGTAGAAATTTAAATACTGGTGAGTGGTCTTGGTCTTGGTCTTGATCTCGTAATTTGGTGTTCTTGGTCTCGGACCTCTGTTCTTGATCTTGAACCAATTTTTTGGTTCTTGATCTTGGTCTCGGGGTGTTTGGTCTTGGTCTTGATCTTGGTCTCGGATGGTCTGGTCTTGACTAAAACACTGGTACGTTCAGTTCCATTGTATATGCTTAATCAGTTTTGTATACTTTTTTATGTCTTTTAAGAGAACAAAACGTTCATGAATTAATTGAAATGAAATTGATATTGAACTCATTCCTTTAGAAACAAAAACAAAAGGCATACTAACATCAAATGAATAATGTAAGTTTGATTCTTCTCTAAAATATTAACAATCTGTTTCTTTATTCTCAATTAATCACGTTTATTACCAGGATTTGGTTCCTTTAAAAAACTTCCTTGAGGATTTTTAAAAAAAAAGAAAATAGTGTGAGTACGTGGACATGTACATGTATGTACCGTCATTTTTACGTTCACCTATCTGAGAGTGTCATGTGACGTATGTAAGTTACTGGGAGGAAAGCATCCTGTGTACATGCGTGCAGGCACCAGCGAATCATATAAAACAAACAAGCTTGGTGTTACACAGACACCAACCATGCAATGTGTTGAATAAAACTTTAGTCAACTCTTCAATAAGAACACATCATAAATTGTACATATCTGTTTACATAATTTGTATATTTATGTTAAATCCGCATTGACTGTATTATCAATTCATCAGCATTTTTAGGAACCATCAAATCCTACAGGTGCAACAATGAGAGCTCATTGGCTGTTGCCATGGTAGTTTTACCATTGATGGTAAGTTACAATAATCGAAAGCCTATATAAATCCAACATGACCCTGGGGTAAATATAACTGAATAAATAAATAAAACATAAATAAAGTGGTCAATTCCCAAATGTAAACAAAGTGTGACAGTGCAAACACCATGTGACAGGTCCAAAGAGTGAGCATGTGTGCTGCATGTTGAAATAGCAGCAGTTTTGTTATTCTGATTTATTTAACTTTCTTTCTGCATCACATTCCAAAGTTGTTCACCGCGCATCCAGAGCATATATGTGACAAACAGTCACAGTCTGCCTTGACAACACAGCAAAAAAATATATTTCAAAAACGCTCTGGTCTGGAGTGTACTTGTAATTTCTGAAGCAATCTTTTTAAATCACGGAATAGGTTTACGGTACACCATGTGTCAAGTCCTGGAAGGACTGAGATAAGAAAAGAAAAAGTGGATAGAATTGGAGGTGATTTGGAAAGGCAAGAAAGTGGAGATTTGAAAGAAGAGAATTCTTTTGAAATGAGTGTAGTCCTTAAAAGGACGGTAAACCAGAATAAGTGAAGAGCTGAAGAGTAGAGACCGAAGAAGACTTGACGTTTCGGGCAGGTTGACTGCCCATCTTCAGGACTTTAAACCAACTTTTTTAAACAGTGCAATATTTGAGTAGTGTAAATGCTCACATAGACTCGCTCGTGTGTTCTGCACCTGGAAGGCACATGGGCACCCACAATACTACTTGGAAAGAAATCTCTACAGTTTCATTATTGCAATCAAACTCTGCATTGTTTTAGACTAGGGTAATAAATTAGGATGAATTTCTTTTCTGTTTTTGATGTAAATTTTTAATGCATTTATAGTCAAGTAAAGTGTAAAGTTTTGAGGCCAATTAAGACCTGAATAAGAGCAAGACCTTACAATATAATATGATATACATATTCTGACCCAAGTAATCACAATTAAGGGTTACTAAATTAGAAAAATAAGTTCCCACTAATCTATGTAAAATTATCCACTAAAAACTAATTTCACATTTGTTTGCCGCAATAAAGCTCATTTTGACAAAAATTTTTAAAAAGCACACCTCCAAGTGACGCCAGAGGAGTCAAATGCCATAAAAGACTCCGCTGTTGTAGATTGTACGGAAGCCAACAATAATTTCTAATACATCTTTTTCGTTATGTATGGAAATTTTGTTCACGCAGTTCAAACAATACGTTACCAATGGAAACCCCAAAGCTTGTTCGAGGTTTGTCCAAGTAGCAACAACTAATAGATTAAAAGTGCATTCCATCCATTGAATCTGAATGACAAGAAACAGGTGAATGTACTAACGCGTTCCTACGCAGTTAGGGGGAAAGTTGTGAATAAATTGTGAAAATGGTCTATCGTTGACTTCCGTACAATCTAAGTTTAACAGCGGAGTCTTTTATGGCATTTGTCTCCTCTGGCGCCACTTGGAGGTGTGCGTTTTTTTTCTAATTTTCATCAAAATGAGACTTTATTGCAGCAAACAAATGTGAAATTCTTTTTTTTTTTTATAATTTTACATAGATTAGTGGGAACTTATTTTTCTAATTTAGTAACCCTTTAAGGTCAGTCAAATCAGTCTCGTGTCTGCAAAGGGCATATTGCTGCATGCAACGCACACTACCTTCCGGTACTTAAGCGCAGGCAGTGGGCATTACTATTAACATAACACTACCAGCAATTTGTGGAAGAGTCATAAAAATTTGTTCAAGTTCTTGAACAAACGTATATAGATGTATATATAAATAATATACATGTAAATAAAAAGTAACAGGAGCCACACATACTTTAAATATGATCTTTTTAAGGACTGCTTTTAACAAAAATAGTTGAGAGTAATTCTAGACAGAGGAGGCAAGTATTGTACTAGATGTTAAAAAAAAACCTGTTGACACATTTGAAAAATAATTAAAACTCAGTTCAAACTCGGATCAAACTGAAATGGACAAATCCCAAAGTCAAGGGATGTCATTTTTTGTAGAAGCAAGTTTTGAGACATTTCATCAAGTAGTATAGTTGTAACATTATGGTGAATATTTGTTTGTATCATATTTTTTTTAACACAACACTGTGAATCACACATGTCAACTCTATGGAAGAAGCACCATGTATTATTAATGAAACCGTGATGGCAGTTGCCAGTGGATTGACAGGTGTGATGCACAATGTTCATTGTTGTGTTCTGAATTAATCATCTGAGATGTGTTTTTTTTTTCTCAATAGGGTATACATTCTATGCCTGTTTTATAACGTTCTCAAGTAGGCGACACACATATGATTTTTATTTCCTAATAAGGGAGAAGGAGGAGGAAAATTCATTTGAATTAATCACAAACATATTTTATCTCAACAAGGTATAATTAATTACATGGTTTAGGGTGTACATTTCGAATCAAGCTTAAAAAATATCCTCAGTAAATACATATTTCAAGTCTTCCCCAAACTACATGTACATACTTGTTTGAGAGGGAAGAAGGAATAGGGTGATTTTAATCAAAAATATTTTTTTTCTCAATAGGGTGCAGGGGTCCATTTCATGTTATCAGGCTTGAAAACTATCCCCGCAAATACATTTTCCCCCCTTTATGAGGCTACTGTATGTTGTACAGGAGGGGGAAGGAGGAGGAAAGTGATTTTAATTGATTATAATCAGCCTTTTACGCCTCTCCTTAAAGTCAAGCCACACACATCTGCCCGCCCCTACTCGGCCAGACCCACGAGCAGCCCTACAGCGTGAGAACCTCAGCTCTCAATATTGACCACTGCCCCATTGTGCTTGACCAGTGGCTCAAATGAGAGACCTATCCAGGGTCCTTACTTGATGTAACTTTATTGTGCCAATATGGATTTTACTTCTCTTTTGTTCCAGGTGATAGTAACATCAGGCTGCAGCGATTGATCCTGCCTTTCACCCGCTAACAGGTCCTAAGTGACACACTCACAATAAGCTGCATATCAGGCCTCAAAATCTTTTAACCCTTACATTACCAGACCTTGAATATCCATTAGCTTACCACAAATGCTCATGCCAATGGTATTGAGAGAATTTTACATGTACATGTACATTACCAGACCTTGGCAACCACACTGGCTTACTCGACACCTTCATGCCAATGGTATTTTATAAGAGAGTTTACCCTTACATTACCAGGCCCTGAAATCCCAAGGGGCTTTCTACACAACTTCATGCCAGTGGTACGGAGATTGTTTTATACCCGCTTCAAAAGACTGATACAAGCACCCCTAATCATTTTTTTTTAAATGCCTTCAAATTTTAAAGTTTCAACATGAACATTTCAGAAACAGAAAATACATTAAAAATAGTAATAGAAGTGCGTAGAATAAGGAATAGTGAGAACGAACATAAAGCCTCATTAATATTAATCCCTTTCTCAGCTGTTAACATCTGGTGACATTATAAAATTTTAATTATGTTTGACGGAACTATCATATTTCATTTAAACAATGCTTAGTCATACAAGCAATGTTCACCACCACATTTCATGCCAATATACAGGTAACATGAAAGAACTGATAACAAAAACTATATTAACCTCCTCTCTTTCAGAGCTGTTTTCTTTTCTGCAATCAGATACTAAGCAGCGTGACTGCCGCATAATCTGCTCTCCGGACAATAAACAACAGGTTATGAATAAACTTACAATTCCTAATAAGGCGCAATTAACATCCCTTTGGTTACTGTGGTGCCATGGCAAATGTTTGTCTCCTCATTGGACCAGGGTTCCAAAGCCCAAAATCATACCATGAGCAAGAGTCAAAACTAGAGTTACACTACAGCTCAAAGGAACTGGCATAGGGAAAGGGAAAGAGAAGAAAGGGAAGGAGCCGCAGTTTTAAACCGCGGTATATTTTGTCCACTTCAGCATGAAACGTGATGCTTTTTAGGCTAAAGCATTGTGTTTCATGCTGAACCAGACAAAATATACCACGGTTTGAAACTGCGGTTTCTCCCTTTCTTCTCTTTCCCTTTTCCTATGCCAATTCCTTTGAGCTGTAGTGTACCTTTTGTCCATCATCGATGCATTTCAATGAATGCACACATATTATCCCTTAGAGCAGAAAGATGCCTGGCTGACACACAGAGGGTTAAAGGGTACCACCGAGCAGAAATGTAACTCTCTTAAGATATCTCTCAAATGAACATACAAAACAAGTGTGAGATCCTGAATTTATTTCTACATTGCTTGGGAATCATTTTAATATCACATTTCAATAGTTCTGACCGATAATGATACCACCTCACGATACTCTAATCGATCGCAGCCAGCAAAGCCCTACGTATCACGCGAGCTGCATGCACATTATAGCAGGAAAGCGATATTAACTATTGTTTCCGTCAGCAAAAGTTCGCTGTGGCATACACGTATTGATCTAGTGGACGTGCAAAACAAATAGATCAAGATAGCCGATGTTCCATGCAATGTATTAGCTAATTGCATTTTTCTCGAATTACAGAAACATATGAGACAAACAAGATAATTGATATATTCAATTCTAGTACCAAAACAACAAAGCATTGGGTTTGCAATGCCTGGAGGTCCCCTTAAATGATAAGTCAAATCTCTTTGCATGATACTTCTCATTAGAGGAGTCTATGCAGCAGAACCAGTATGACAAAACTTTCATTAAGTATACCCTCTGGTTATGTTAATATTGTATTCATTCACCAAAAGCTGTAAATTTATGAAAGAGCCCAGCTATAAGCATTTTAATTTTAAGACCTGATATTGATGCAGTCAAATATTGCTGAGACAGATGGCATCAAAATAAAAATGCACCTGACAGAAATCTTCAATTTATCACACATACTGTATGTATGCATTCACACATAAAACATGCACAGTTTTATGCCTGAGAAACATAAAATTTCATTATCCTTTATTGCATGAATTTGAAATCCTCAACATCATGATTTTGGGTAATACCAAGGAAATAATGTTTGCCTGTAGTCACATTTTCTCCATACATGTAGAAACTAGAAGTTACATCTACAGAGTATGTTACAGCATATGTACATGTACAACTGTGCAATCAGCTTAAATTGTCTTGAATTAAATTTTCAGGCACTATACAATGAACATCTGTATTTTTGTACACATAATGCTCCAAGTATACTGTAGGTTTGACATCTTGCTGGGCCTCCCAATACCTATAGTTAAAAGATACTAGCTTGGTTTTGAAAACACTGGTACCTATGTACTTCCTTAATTCTCTCAATAATCTCCTGGCTAAAATGTGTATTTTTCAAGCTTAAGAAAGAAAAGACAGGATGAATACTCAACTTCAACTATCTGAAGAAAATTTTCAGGCACTTTACAATTAAAATCTGTATTGATAATATTTTGTACACATTACCGGTAGGCTACAAGTATGTTTGACATACACTACAGCTCAAAGGAATCAGCATGGGTAAAAAGAAAGGGAAGAAAGGGAAAGAGCCACAGTTTTGAACCGCAGTAAATTTTGTCCAGTTCCGCATGGAACATGATGCTTTTAAGGCTAAAGCATCGTGTCTCATGCTGAACTGGACAAAATATACCCTTCCCTTTCCCTTTACCCGTGCCAATTCCTTTGAGCTGTAGTGTATTTGTTGAGCGTTCCAATACCTACATACAATGTAAGTAATAACTTAACAGCTTAATTTTGAAAATACTGGTACTTACTTCCTTCTGTCAATAATACCCTGAAGGAAGAGAGAAGACAACACAGCCTGAGGGTGCGTGCTATAGATAGAAGGAATTGGCAGAAGGACACTTCTTCTATTGTGCCTAATATGTACAAGTAACAAGTTTAGGAAGAATAGATTTGATACTTCATTATGATTGATTCTAAAGTGAGTTTAAGAAGGCCACTTGAAATATAATGAATCAATCTGCTTTGTACATAAAGACTGGGAATCCTCTTATCTCTTACTCTTGTCGATCCACAACAGGAAAGCTACAGGAAACAGACATTGTTCATCATTGATTGACCACTTGTTTAAGGGAAACAGTGTGTGTGTGTGTGTGTGTGTGTGTGTGTGTGTGTGTGTGTGTGTGTGTGTGTGTGTGTGTGTGTGTGTGTGTTGAGGGGGGAGGAGGTACTACTTCATGTTCTCTTTGAAATTCGTGATTATATTCAACTGACATTTTACAACAAAGTTTCATGTTTCATTTAATACATCATACTCTGATCAGTCACGTACCCAACAGGAAACAAAAAGACATTATATTTGATGGATTGAAAGCATTCGAACTTAAAGCTTGTATGTGTGTGGTGAGGAAGGAAGGGGATGGGGGGGGGGGGGAGGTAGAAGGGATGGTTCTAAAGCCTCTTGAAAAGTACTTGACTATATATTATATCTCATATTTTACAACATCTCACTGCCATTCCCGTACCAAATGTACTTTACATTACAACACACTAGTGGACACTCTAGTGAAGTGCTACATGTATGCAAACTTGTTGAAATTCTAAAGTTCGAAGCAAAAATTTTACTACAGTTCAGTTCAGTTTATTTTCCATTAAAACAATTACAGAAATGATTGGAAGTAATTTACTTATACTGTACATCACAAAATCTGTTTATTATTTCACTATTTTTTCTGAGCCCTGCTACATTAAGCTCCACCTCCAAAATATATATATATAAAAAATATACTGTACATCACAAAATCTGTTTATTATTTCACTATTTTTTCTGAGCCCTGCTACATTAAGCTCCACCTCCAAAAATCCTCCAGATCAGTAGTCTGGTCATGACATCCTCAAAAAAAACCTGGGCATCGTAACAAAGAGATTTGCGATCAATCAAAAATTTGAAAGACATATTCTGATTGGTTACTGGTCAGTCTTTTGAACAAAAAGCGCATGCAACAATGATGTTGATTGGCCATTGTCATTATGCGATTGATCGCAAACCTTTATGCCCAGGAGGGTTATGCCTTTATTGTAATGACTACCTGCATTTGATCTCAATTATAACATGATATATCTGTTAATGTCAACTCATCTTTTCTCTCATGACATCGCTGGGACATTTCCGACATTTGTCATTGATATAATTGAACATGAAAACATGTGCAGGTAGCCATTGCGATAAAAATTAATGTGCATAATTTTGTCTCTTGTTCCGTTCATGTCACGAATCATGATCTGAAGGATTTTTTTAGTGCTGTGCTTCAAAAATAAAGAAGATAATGTCATTAAAAATTAATATTCATATTCCACAGTTACACAACAGCTCAAAGGAAATGGCATAGGGAAAGGGAAAGGGAAGAATGGGAAGGAGCCTCAGTTTTAAACCGCGGTATATTTTGTCCAGTACAGCATGAAACATGATGCTTTAGCCTAAAAAGTATCATGTTTCATGCTGAACTGGACAAAATATACTGCAGTTTAAAACTGCGGCTCCTTCCCTTCATGAAATATCAACTCAGTACAACACCACTAATGAATTTTAATACATGATTTTTCACCCCAAAAGTAAAACATTCATTAAAAATAAGTATATCTAGCCTTTACACATATTTGATTTCGTTTTTGTTTGATTTGTGAATAGACTCAATTCCTAATAAATCAAATAGTGCTAGATTAAATTATGAATGTATTTTTTTAAAATCAGGTCTGTCCTTCTTATTGATTTGTTTTCTTCTTCTCCCTTTTGAAGTACCAAACTAATTTTGTAACATAGGCCTAATACTAGACCTCCAGATATATTTCACACTTTTTGTTTGGTATGCCCATCGATCTCTGCCATGTCCTTGAATTGATGATTCTTTCAAAGTTTCTTTTAACATGACATATCAAAGTTAGACCTATAGTTAAAACATGAAAGTACATTTTGTTATGTAGAGTTGTCCAAGTTACACTGAAATGTGTCTAAACAAAGCACCTTAGAAGTTTTCCAGATTCTGATGAGAGCTTCTATTCAGATCTAACGCTGATTCCGCTACCCATTCTATGGCGTTAACTTCACGGGGAGAAGGCCCGTACCTTGAGGAGGAGCTCCCGTGGCACATCAGCCAGCGCCTCCGCTACATTAGGTCACACTACAAAACTTAGGTAACTTTTGCAATGAAGTGCCATCCTGTATTTGGATTTTAAACTGTGAGATTTTACTCACCTTACACTTGACTTGCTTGCCATGAACTCAGAACACGGGGATAACGTCGAGAGATTTATTATCTCCATTCAGAAATAACAATGATGAAAAGAGTTTTGCACAGGCACCGGATCAATGCAGAGAGAAAATATACCGGTGTAATCGCATGCAGCATAACTAGCAGCGCACGTACGTAGTACTGCACGGAGAATTAATACAGCGGGCGCCCATCCAGCGAAAGGTACCAGGCGCGCGCTGCAAGCAGAGCGGTAGTAGTGATCGCTAGAAAACTAGTCCGGCCGCGGCCGGTGCTCGAGAGCTCGTACGCCGACAGCTCAAACTCAGTCGTTGAAGTTGCAGAGGGATGCCTGTGAAGAGCCGAACTTAGATTTTTTTTAAAATGATGAATAATCACCATCTTAATAACAATGATTAAAAGACGAATCAAATAACGGGAGAGGAAGACCAGTGAGATTGAAAATGAGCTAATGCAGCCTAATGATTTTATGTTGTTGTTAATATAGTTCTAACCTTCATTAGTAAAAACGGAGCAATCCACATCCACAACACATTTGATTCAGGCTGAAAAGTAGATAAAGCCCTATAACTCATATTATGTAGGTTAGGTCTGTGTATAAAACTACACAACAACGTTGTAGGCCGAATTGTGATCATGTTTTTGGTGTGTTTTTTTTGTTGGAAAAACGTGGAAATCAAATTGATTTTATAAACGTAGCCTAGGCTTATCATATTCGTATTTATTTGTCCCCCTCTATTCTTAAAATAGCATTTCTACGCCATGTCGGAATTGACGATGTTATTCATAGTTATGATTTGCTCTCGGCCTTTTAAAAAGGACCTTTGAAATAAAAACGTGTTCTGATCAATGCGTATTAGTAGACCTGTGTACACCAAAAATTCAAAGTGTCTTACCGTTCGATATAAAAACAATTCAACATTTGTCATATTTTTGTCTTTATCCTGCTAAGCCCCGCCTCCTCGAATCCTTCACGTCAGGATTCTTGCAATGACCTCATCGAATATAAAAAGAAAGCTACAATAGGATGACCAATGGTCCAAGTATTAAAATCCGCATAACTTATTTCAATGACTACCTGCACTTGTTTACACTATATAGGGCCTACTAAGTAATTATTTTCCTATAAATCTACCTCGCAACCTTTCAAATAGGCCATTTTTGTAATGTATTCTTAGGGATGTGTTATATGGAAGGATATGAAGTAATTTTCTTTCAGTTTGAACCCATGTGCCACGCCGCTGAAAAGTTATGTGCTCTCAACAGTGTTCAGGTGTTTGAACAATTTATTGTGTGGCAACGGCTTCTCAGATAGAACAAAAAAAATGTACAGACTCATTTCGCTTGTCCCGTTCTGTTAATGGACTTAATACTTCCATTAGCGTAACAGGTATCAGCAAACACGATTAAACAAATTTTTCAAGTAAAATATCTCCGCTGCACGCAAACGCACTCAAACACCATTCATGATAATACAGAGCTTCTCAATTTGAGAATGGTTGAATCCCACAAATGCACAAGATGTCGGAAAGTGAAGAAATTGGTAAATTTTGTAAGTAATACAAATATCTTATATGTCCGACTTATTTTTTATGATTCCTCATTACTTTCGAAGCAATTTAAGCAGAGGAAACGATCTGTCATAATCTGCCCTTAACTTCCTTATAGTTTGCAAGCAAATTTGTCAAAAACAAAGTTTCTAGAGACAAATGGGCAATTAAAGAAATTTCTTTTCAAGTTGACATCAGCTAAATGTCGGCTCGGCACATGGAACATCAAAGAATTGTCATGATTATGGAATGCTTTTGACATGCATAAGCGCGATTTAGAACCCATACAGATGTTTGAATGTATTATGCTCGAGTTTCTTCTCAGGATTCCTAACACGTCCATGGTATTCTCAACTTTTCCACTAAACGCGTTATGGCATTCACCTGTATCTGGGAATGAGTTTCAATACCAAATATATTGGTTGTTGCTATTCGAACAAACCTCGGACAAGCTTTGGCTTACCATTAGGAACGTATTGTTTGAAATTGTGTGAAATGTGCATACATAACGAAAATTATCTATTGGAATACAGCAATCGTTGCCATGTCCGGCATGCCCCAGAGGTCAAGAAAGAAAGGATGAGCGGGTATTGTCTAAAAACATGTGACGATTGCTAGTAAATGCATGTAGCCTAGTCATTGTAGTGAAACAATATTGATATTGCTACATAATTTTGATGAGGTAATCTCAACAATTATGTTTTTAGGCGGGGCTAAGCAGGATGCAAGCCCAATCATGAAAAATATATACAAGACTGTTTCCCGAAGGTATAAAATCGTGTATTTGTTTCCCTTTTAGGATTTGGTTTGATTGCATAAAATACTGTTAACCTATTACGTGTCTTAGGCGTACATTGTTTGTCACTCTTCTCAATGAAGTATATAGGGGCAACATGGTTACATTAATATTGTACAGCGGCGCGTGTACACGATGTCCTTGTACGTTTACTCATGGGCGGAAATCCCGGGGGGGGGGGGGGGCGGGGGGGTCGCGTCCCCCCCACCATTTGGAAAGGGGGGGAAACAATATCAAATGTCCCCCCACTATTTTCTGTCTGATTGAATTTTTTTTCGAAAAACGTCATAACCCCCCCCCACCACCACCATTTCGAAGGGGGGGGGGGACACAATATCAAATGTCAATGAACTGCTAGCATGGTTAATCTTGTAATTCTGTGACTTGAGACGGAACGTTGGATGGTTGAACAGGGTATGATAAATCATCCACGGTTTCTGTAGCCTTATAATTTTATTCACGGTACAGATTTGTACTTGATATCAAAATATTGAATTGAATTTTTGATGGCAAACAAGTATGTAAGTTTGCAAATTACTAGATGTATACTAGATCTTATAGTCAATATGCGAAGTTTATGAGAATTTGGGTGACAAATAAAAAAGAAAAATCTAATTTCCACCAGGTTGTATTTCCGAATAGACTGGTAATGTAACGGCCCAATGATAATGTGAAAACATAATTCATGCAGTGTCATATCCCACGCTACGCAACACGTTGTAATTCACGAGTCTACTGTTCGCCAAGCATTTGCAGAATGAATAACAGGGGTATCTGTGACGTTGTGAATTCAATTCACTCTCCGTGCTTCCCATCAAATAAATAACATAATCAAGTTTAAGAGGGAATAAAACGAACGTCTTGTAATTGAAACACATGTGTCCCGTTGCAATTTTCTTACCTTTGCCATGCTTTTGGCATCATTCATGAACAATTATTATTATTACAAACACAATGTGGCTAGTGAAGTGTACCAGTGTATTTTATACAATGCCTGCTATCATGACAGCGATTACTCTTTTTCTTCGTGTATAACATAGAAAGGCTTGAAACTGCTTGATAAATCGAATAATTATTCGAAATTGTTCATTAAGCTATTCGCAGATATAATGTAAAAGAAGCAATTTAGTCATTTGAATAATGACGTGTAATTCCCTCCAAAATGTGCATTAATGATTTAGATTACTCGTGTGTTTAATGAAGGGAAACAAAAAGACATTTTGGAGTTGTATGGTGATTTTAATCGCTAATTGCAATGCGTTTTCGGGTTCGTTGCATCCTTCTTAAGAAGTCAGACTTCATCGCTTATACAGAACAGAATCCTCCGTATTATGTGCCAGTTCTCATTACCTTGAATCTTCGTTACCCCTGTTTGAACGTTGCTTAATGTTTTTGATATGAATACGATGCAAATTGCCTGTTTAATGCGTAGATTCTTTTCAAACCTAATATCTCATGCACATGTTTTCATTGAATGCTGAAATTCATCAGTGCAATACCTTGTTAACCTGTAAAATTCCACATGTGGAAAGTTAAATACAAAATACTCTTTCCAAATCAGCCCGTTGTTTAGGTCCAGTAACCTAGATTTTATTACCAGCCCACATTCAGAATGCTTAGTTTCGTAATTCTTTTAAAATCAACTTATAAACAGTGTCAAAATAAAATGTAAGCCAAATTACAAATGTTAACTGACTGGCAATGGAAGCCACGTTGCTCAGTAATGTGTTTCTTTTGTAATAGCTTTAAACACCACATGGCCGAGTTAATTCGACTCATCTTCTATACCATATGTTTTATAATACAGGTAACCTAGGCTCTGTGGCGCACTGGATGCATCGCATTCTTAATTCTTTTGTCTATCCTTTTCGCAGCTAGGAGCCGTGCCTAATCTATTGTTATCCGCGTTTTTTTTTCGGTTTGCCTGATTTTGCCCTAAGGGTATTATGTAATAGTAAGTGACGAGACACATATGGGAGAACATGATTGGTAGATTTTGTTTTGGTATGATGGAACGAGGGTCCGAGGGTACATGAGTTTGAGCAGGGATGTGTTAGGAAGGAGGGACAACTCAACCATAATATATTCAAACATCTGTATGGATACTAAAGCGTGCTAATGAATGTCAAAAGCATTCCACAATCACTGCAATGCTTTGAAGTCCCATGCGCGGCACCGTCATTTTGCTATCGTCAACTTGGAAAGCAGTATCTTTAATTGCCTGTTTTGTTTCTCGAAGCTGTGTTTCTTATCACATTTTTTTGCAATTTTCAAGAAAGTTAAGGGGCAACACCTCTAAAGATCCTGTATTCGTTTTTCTTCTAAATAATTGTTGAATGATGCACAAACGGAGATATAAGATAATATTCTTACTTACATAATTAACAAATTTCTTCACTTTCCGGAGATTTCCGGAAATGTCGGATTCAATCATTATCAAAATCATATATTAAGCTGCTTACTTTCATTAACAGAGTTTGCGTGAATTTGCGTGCAAATGAGATATTTTACTTTAAAAAACTGTTAATTTTTGTTCGCTGATATCTCTTTTCCTCACAAAAGTATTGATGCAATCCAACAGAAGTGGACAAGCGAAATAAGACTCTACATTTCTTTTGTTCTCTCTGAGAAACCGTTGCTAGGCAATCGTGTTCGTTATTGTTAAAACACGTGAAAAGCACATGCTGAGACCACGCAATTTTTCGGCGGTGCCACGCATGGGCTCAAAGAAAGAATGTTGTTTCATATCCTTTCCTAACACATCCCTGGTTTGAGGGAGTGGTGTGAGAAGCTATTTTGTCGTAATTGACGTGTTTTGTCACCCACGGGGAGGAGTCCTGTGCGCGGGAGAGAGTCGGGGAAGTCTGGGGACTTGCTGCATGCATGAGAGTGAGTGCATCCACTCCAACTCTAGCTGCCACTGTTTCTGCTGTCATGAGCGGGTAGTGCAGACGGCCGTCGTGTGGACACAAATTCCTCCGGGAGTCAGGCAACAGGATCTTCAATTCTTCAAAATAACTGTAAGTCTGAAACATGCCAGTTTGCGGGGGGTTTCTACAACTGTTTAATTTCTGTATAGGCAAGTCTTTCAGATTAAAGTTTGACTTTCTAAAAATCAGTGCTTTCAACTAAAGTGAACATTTTAAATGCAAACAATTTCTGACACGAAAATTACCATTTCAAATTGAATGATTTCTTTTAGTTCGGAAACTGAACGTATATATTTTTCAGCAAAAACTGAAATGTGTTTAATTAGTAGTCATATGTCATAAACGCCCTCTTTTAGCAAGTAACAAAAGTCGGCCATTTTATGTCAGCCATGTCGAACTTTGAGGAAGCCTTTATTGTTGGGTATTTCTCATTGATCGGTACCACCGTGTATTTACGGCATATATTTATATTGGGATGAAAATGAGAACTACTTTAGCGTGGCTATATGTTTTGATAATCAATGGTTTATGCAACTTACGCATTTTGTTAACAAGCGGTCATAAGTAATGGTTGCTGGTTAAATGGAAGTATTGTACAAAGCAGAGGTATGAATCATTCTAGCACTGGACATTATTATGCTAGTAAATGGCTATTATGGTAATTGGAGATATCGAGGAGATATCCGGTTGCTGGTTTTTTTTTTGCGAAGTCTATTAATTGGTAAACCAAATAGTGTGATTATTGTCATTTTAAGATGTCGTGTGCTTTACAAAATATAAAGTTAAAGCGTACAAGTTATACTTGGGTTGAATATATATTTATGATTCGGTGTAACTGTATTTCAGACGTAATCAAGGGTTCAGCCATCACGAGCCCTTGCACCCAGACCGGGCGGTGACAGTTAAGTTTCCTGGTCTCCTTCATCGACGTCGCCGAGCATCGAGGATCGCAACTACAACCACCTCAGCTCGGGCATCGACGTCCTACCGTGTAACCTCGACAGCGGGTCTTTCGATGAACTCGCGCTTCAAAAATCAACGTTATCGCGATCGCGTCGTCAAGGCAACCGGGTTGTATTGACGCTGCACACTGCGCTGAACATTATCAACCGGCCATGTGCAGGTTTTGATATCTGTACCGAAGATAGTTTGATGTAAACCCATAATTTCATTCATTACTTTTGATATATATATATGACTAGTAGACAGAGTCAAACGGAAAGTATTTGATTGTTTATCCATCATCATGCCTATTTACAGATTATTGTATTGAGGCAATATTTCACTGTTCAATTCAATTGATATGTGTATGTTATTGCGTTTCATTATAATCTGATTGTTTCATGCATTCCTTTTAATTAAAGTTTCATTTTGAAACTACATAAATATTAGTTCCGATTTTTATTAATTATTTATCTTATTTATGAAGAAACCTTCTATGTGACAAACAGCATTCATCCTCTCTAAATACTCTTTACCTGGCGCAACATAGAATAAAATAAGTTAGCAGCTTTAGCTCCCCGGTGTAATTATTTTATTTACATGATTTATCTGCATGCTCTTTTTACACAGGTGTACCCAATTTATCAAGCCAGTGAGGCATTTACGGGTAAACCTTCTTCTGCATTGTTTATACTTGACCCGTGCTCGTATTGGGCATTCTCATTTGACTCATGCATACTTATTTGCACTAGAAACTCCACCTCAATGCATGTCATGTAATTATACACTAACAATTAAACATATTCTCCTTGAATGTGTTGAACTTGCAAATATTCGTATTAACTTTTTGATTGTCCTGACCTCAAGACATTATTTAGAGATATTTCGCGATTAAGTGTTACAAACTTTCTAAAGAAGATCAATCTTTACACTTGATTTTAAGTGGAAAACTGATCGTATCCCAATCACAACATGTATACCCTTGGCAACGTATTTTATTCCAATTGCCTAGTCTTTCGGAGGAGACTTTAAACCGTCGATCCCGTGTAAAGGAGAGTCACACCATTGGCACGTTAAAGAACATGCTTCTCTTTTCATAAAGAGTAGGGAAGTTATTCCGAGGAAGTAGTTAACATATTGATTTATTTCTGATTTATAATCCTTCTCAAATTCTGTAAATCACATTAGGGAAACTTGAATGGTATAATCTTTTTAGATGAACTGTTCGACACTTATATGACACTCAAGTGTTAGTAGTGTCGTTAATTTCTTATCAGTCAATCAATCAACCAATCATTGTTTATACTTACATCTCTGCAATACTCATCTTGTGTCGCTTTTTATTAATCGTCGCTATTGCCGATCAGTCACTATTAATATTTTCCTATGTGAAGTCATATGTTGATATAATACATGTTTCAATTTTGTTTATTTTTTAGTTCTAGATTCGATGTACTGGTGTCATGACGCGACCCATCGACATCGCCTGGCCCGCCAATGCCAAGGAGATCGCGCGGGAGATCCTGGATTATGTCACGGACGGCGACACACGCCCTCTCCTGGTCCATGCCTTCGATCTCCGTCAGCAGCCACGTGCGTCTGCGGAGCGGAGTAGCCGTTAGGCCTATGCATCGGTGCGTTACCACATCGTTGCTCAGATCCTGTACAGTTGTATTCTCTCCAGGGATAGCTACGAGGGTATCTACTCGTAGGACGCCAACAACTCCTTTACGCAGTTTGTCACCAAGAGGGTTACAGAGACCTACCATTGGCTGACCAACAAGTACACCATGGATAGCATCGTCAAGGTGAGCTTGAAGGGTGAACTCTCCCGTGAGCATTGGCGTGAAGATGTGTAGTTCGCCAATGTGGTTTTCAGGAAATGGTAATGTCAAAGTTAAAGGTCCGTCTCATTGGTGGAGATGTCGCAAGGACAGCATAGATAAGTTACAGAGACTTACAGAGGACTTGAAAAAAAATAAAACACATTCGAATTCACGATGACCCGTCTAGTCTCGCAACGACTCGGTCTCAAACAAGCCACATATTTCTAACATTTTACAAGGCATAAACTCAGCAGTAATTTACATCTTGGGGAATCATAATTCATAATGATTCATTAATGTATGAAGGAAAGCGAGAATTCCATAAGAATTTCCAAAGACAAAGCAGAGTTTATTAACGGTCCTACTGTTCTGCATTGTCCTTCAGGTGAATGAGATCTTTACTGGCCGCACGGTCAAGGCGCCCGCCCTGAACCTCTTCTTTCGCGATGACCCGATCGCCACGGACAAGGAAAACGACGAGTTGGTCGAGCAGTGGCGCAAGCATGTGGAGAGCGACCTTGACGTCAAGTGTTGCAGAACTCCCCATTTTGCGAAGCACAGTGACGAGTAGGAGGAGAGCATCTACGGCTTTATGGGCAAGCTGACACTGCAGCGCTGCCGCACGTTCCAGTTAGAGAAACTCAGCAGTAATTTACATCTTGGGGAATCATAATTCATAATGATTCATTAATGTATCATAATGAAAGCGAGAATTCCATAGGAATTCCGTCGTCGGCGGGGACGCTACTGCAGGAAGCGCCAAAGAAGGCCGAATTAAAGTAGAATGAGTGAGGGAGCTCAACAAATGGACACTAGGCTAAATCTTCCTAAAGGAGTGGTCACTATAGACTGTAGGATGGACTTTGCCACGACTTAACGAAGGATGAGTGAGGGAGATAATTAATCCGCGCAGCCAGCTTGACAAATGAACAAGAAATCTCTCCTACCAGAGATGCCATTATAGGATGGACTTTTGCGAAACTTGACAAAATGGTAAGGTTGAGAGAGAGCCCGCTGAGCTAGCGCAACAATCTTGCCTAAAATGAAGGTCACGATGAATTAACGGATGGGCTTTGGAACGATTTGAAGAGAACGCGCAGAGGTAGCTCAACTAATCAACGCTACATCTCTCCTTAAGGAGAGGTCATTGAAGGGTGGACTTTCCCACAGAGGAACACCGGGGTAACTCCACACATGTCCTATATAAATATCAGTGACACATCTCTCTCTTGGTTAAGCTGCGAGCTTTAGTATTGACTGGTCAGAAATAACTGCCAATCTGAATTGTTTACATGCCGAAACTCGCACATAATTATTGAACCAGCGGACTGCATCTCCTTTGGGGTATTGAGCATTAGTTTATAACTGATGCAGGGGAACAAAAGGTATTTTGTATCCACCCATTGGACTGTCAGTATAGACATGCTCACCGTAATAGCGGATCATATTCAGATTTGCCTAGAACGAGTATTTACCTAACTTGTGACATATGACTCAAGTCATAGATGTATGTGTTATGTCACACAAAGAAGAATGTTTCATTATCATGTATGTATATTATGAAACTGATATGTGAGCCAAGAATCTGGGGGTTGAGATTTTGTACGTAGTATACTGTGTAAAGTTTACTTGAAAGAGTTTGGATTGATGAAAAAGAACCAGGGGTATGGGGCATGGGAAGAAGGATTATTAAGTTGATAAGCATCCTGACTGACTGGTTTACCATGATATGCAATTGATACAAAGAGCTCAGTACAGAGAACTGTGTGGCAATCCATGATCGCCTACGTCATACGACAAAGCACCCAGAGAGAGAGATAGTATATCAAGCAGTCATATTAACATAAGATAGCTTGCACAGACCACAAGGCAAATCATGATCGTTGAATTATTTCACGAAAAGTTAAATTGCATGCATGAATACTTTTGAACAAAGAATGATACGACCTCTCTTAACCCTAATACTACCGGGGTATTTCAAAGCATGTTAGGGTGGGGGGGGGGGGGGGGGCATTATGGCCATGGGCCGCCCGATTCCCTCATTTTTTTTTTATAAGGGTCAAGAATTATGTACTCTACCAGTTGTATAGCTAAATATACGAAAGTGCCTTTATGTTTTTAATTCAATAATGTATGCTCATTTATGCAAAAAAATCACTAGATAAAGCCTTAGGAATATCAATTTCTGGTACAGATATCTTTTAAAAATCCCTCATCAATTCCCGAAAAAAGGATAGGTTATGGTAATTATTTCGTATTTCATTGTTTTTCGTCAAGCGCATTTTGCGATTTGGGTGTAAGTGTGCGTGAATGTGGGTGTATGTGGGTTTGTGTGTGTTGTAATTATTTACACTTCCTATAAGAAAAGTATTTACATAAAATGGGAAATCTCCTGCATGATTTTGTCTATATGGTTGTGCTCAGTCATATAGAGAAATAGCGAAATTTCAGTCACATGTGTTTCGTAAACGTAATCTGGTATTTGCACGGTAGGTCCGATCGTCATAAATTTGGTATCAAAATGCGCGAAAAGGATCAGAAAAAAAAATCGTGTTCGTTTCGAAATATTGAGGTGTTCGGAAGTACCGACAAATAAATGACGGGTGGTGGGGGACTAATGCACCCCCGTGAGTATTAGGATTAAAGGATTATGTGAAGCACGTTGAATTCTCAATACTGCACATATAAGGGAAAGTCGTCCCATGATGTATTAGTGTAAGAGACCGGCGGCATGGATCATTCTTCGACACATATCCCCGTCACACACACGCCTGAGTTGCAAGTAATAGC
The DNA here is from genome assembly GCA_963669155.1 of Arbacia lixula. Taxonomy (NCBI): domain Eukaryota; kingdom Metazoa; phylum Echinodermata; class Echinoidea; order Arbacioida; family Arbaciidae; genus Arbacia; species Arbacia lixula. The sequence goes on along the minus strand of OZ022595.1, from coordinate 20,438,071 downwards.
GTGTGAAGTGCACAGTATTAATGCAAGAACACGACATGGAATTCATTCTCTATAAGAAGCAGAATAATTGTGGTTGTATTTGATTGAGGAAAGCAATGTTTGAGCAAACTATTTCTCTCTCAAATGACATTCTATTGCATGTGAATCTCCAACGATATAAGCTATCCATCATGTACATTGTATATCTATATATTCATGTTATCAGAATCAGTGTCGGCGTGTGTAAAATATCTAATTGGTGATTCAAATGGCCTAGCTTCTTTGCATTGTAGAGTGTATAGCTCGGTTTTTCTTGATTTCCCCCGAGATGTTCCTTCACATATACATATATGATTCTCTCTGCTTGTGATCTGCGTCGGGTTTCACTGAAACTCCTTGCGTCGGACGCAAGGACGACGCAGGGAAGGATATTGTAGAAGTTTGCAAGCAAGCTGCCAACTCCACGTAGAAAAACACGGACGGCCGGTTGTGACCATGGCATAAGGCATCCTAGTATAAATGTACTTATCTTTTAAAGGATGAATAAATAAGAACTTAATCAGTTATATTTCTAAGCGTTTAATAAAGACAGCATTATAAAAGAACAGGTATGTATTTTTAATTTTTAGTTCTTGAAATAAAATGTATGTTTGTCACATCCCACCTAATATTCCTCATTCTCATTTTCAATTTGATATTGTAATAAATTATTTTACTTTCTTACTCTGATTTTAGTTGTATTTTTGTGGGGACGGGGGGGGGGGGGGGGGTCAGCCAGCAAATAATATGTAAGAAAACAACATGACATTTTTTATATTCAGGAGAGTTTTTGTCGACAATTGCCAAAGTGTTGCATCACTGTTTGAATTGAGTTTTGATTAGGACAATTCTCTGCATCCACAATACAGTGTATAGATATTTGAATGTTTCCTTCATCAAAACAATGAGCATTTACATGATTACACATGGACCAGTTTCATCATTACCGTATTGATATATGTCATGAATTTGAAAATGTTGATGCATTCAAGAATAAAAACTAAATTTGTGGGGAAAATAAGCAACCGTCTACGTCTGCTTATCTGAATATGGAGTACCGAAGTGTGACGCCATTTGAGCATTATTGTTAAGACAAATGGCTCTAAACAATACGGGCAGAACAAGCAGCGGTGATTACAACGGGGAATGTAATTGAGAATGCCGGACACTAGCCCGGTATACAGTATCGGACAGGTAAACCTCTCAGTTGAGTGATTTTGTTTAGAGCCAATTTGTCTTGACAACATGTTCATATGACGACACCACTTCGGTACTCTATATGAACGAATGCTTGCATCGGAAGAGAAAAGAACAACGAAGATGGCTTTAGAGAAACAGAGGGGGGGGGGGGTAGAGAGAGAAAAAGAGAGGAGGAGGGAGAGAGAGGGGTGGAGAGAGAGGAGGTTGGGAGAGAGAGAGAGACGGAGAGAAAAGCGAGCGCCATGGAAAAGTAGTAACATTTATCAATTATCTCACAGCATAGAAGATGTCATATCATAGTTCACGTTACTACAAGATTGTATCAGATTTATAGGGCTCTCGGGTCACTTTCAGGATACATTTGGGCAACAAATCCCCCCTCCCCCATGTGATTTTTTTTTCATAAATTGCACATTTCCTTATATAAAAAAAAATTTACCTAAGTAATAGATAGAAACTTGTTGACAATCTGCAAGTATATATGTTTAATACTCTATGAAAACGTACCAACATCAGCAATCGGTCTGTTGGCTCAGTTGGTAGAGCGTCAGACTGATAACCTGAGGGTCATGAGTTCGATTCCTGACCTGGATGCTCTTTTGGTTTTTTTCTCGTTGATTTGAAACTAATAGTCTATACGCTAAAATCACCAAGCAAAACCACCGACGTCTTATAGCCTAGTGGTAGGGTAAGCGCCGGGACTACCTCACACTCGTGCTAGCGAGCACGGGTTCGAAACCCGCTAACTCCAAGGTTGCAAAGCCAAGGTTCAAGGATTGTCGGATGGCCCGGCAAAGGCATTGGGATCGCCCTTGTTCCTCCCCTAAAGAGTTAGAGTCTATAGTTCTTATAGGCTATAGTTTTTAGGAGGTAGGAAGGGATACGCGATGGGCCGGTCGCCATACCAGAAGGGAACTAATGGTAGTCGGTAAAGGGTGATGAGCCCGAAGTCACGACACCTGAACTCCTGGCAACCATCGCTTAACCTTTTATTTTTTTGTTGTTGAACTATTGACTTTAATTGTTGTTTTCCTTCTATCTTTGATGACAACAATCATCCAGAGCCTTATCATCTTTGTTGTTCAGTTTTTCATTATTCCATATTCCTCTTCTTATTACTTTTCTGCCCGGTTTTTTGTCCATTGATTTTCTACACTTTCCTGGAGCATGTTGCATATAGGTTTTAAATTCTACCTTACCATCAATGGTAGCTACCGAGAAAACCTATCTGCAACATGACCCTGATCTCTGATATCATTCAATCTTTCTTATTTGCACAGAGTAGAGGGTATCCTCAACCAGCAAGGCTATCATTCAATCCTACAGCGGAAGGCCTTCCCTTCAGGGAAACGCCTGATCGGAGGAGGGTTCGTTTTCCAGTAGAACAATGACCCAAAGCACACGTCACGACTATTCAAAGAATATGCAAAGGCTACTTGAAGAAAACGGAAGAGACACAAGTCCTGGCAATCATGGATTGGCCGCCCAAGTCTACAGATTTCAATCCCCTTTCTTGTCATTTATGTTTTTGAATAAAAAAAAGAGGTTTCCATACAAGTTAAACACTAAATATCGTTTAATTTAATTTGCGTGTTTGACTTCTAACTAGGAAAAGGAAAAATGAATGAAGTTACGCATTTAACCCTGTATAATGGTGAAAAGCTCTGGATATCTAGATTACGCGAATGTAATAAAAAGGTTAGCATTTTGAGAAAATGCCATATTGACTGGTAGGCAGCCATTTAATAGAGTATAACTTTGTTTGAATCAAGGATAAAATGTACATTCTTATATACTATTCACTTTAAAACGAAACTTAATTGAACTATGCTATGAGCCTGAATATCAATAAAGCCTACCAATTATACACTGAATGCAGGTGTTCCTAAACTTTTGGAGTTCAGTGTATCTCTCTTACTTTCTCCCCCACTACATATTACTCTTACTTCCTCTCGATCTCCCTATACGGTACACACAGCTGGCCACCATACCGTACCGGGTAGGCATGGGCGGAAATCCTGGGGGGGGGACGCGTTCCCGGGGGACCCCCCCCCCCCCCCCCCCCCCCCCCCCCGCTCAGCTACTTCTTGAGGAAAAACATGTCCCCTCCACCTTCGGGGAGCGATTTCCGCCCATGCGTTTACTGGTGTAATAATAATTATATTAGATTTCTTTCGTGGTATCAGATATATTGTATTCACCTGGCAAGAATATTGTACTCATCTTCTAATCTTACAATATTCATGCGAGCTGAATGCAATATATCTTGTAGGCATACTACACAAGGGCATCCAATATTATATTAATATATGACACTTATTTTAGTTAAACAATGCGTGATTTTGTGATGTTTGTACAATAATACGCATCAACAGAAATCAACATGCATTTTCATTTCATTTGATTTACAGTCATTATATCCTGGTTGTAGGCATATTTCAATTTTGCCATTTAGCCTATTATATATAAAAGGAATTATATCTTAAGCATAATACGTTTTTATGGATGTATAATTTTATCATCGTTACTGTATTGTGATACATGACTTTTGGAGGAATCATGAAACATTAACCGTAATATCTAATTTCATATTTTGTGGAAAGTGATATCAAGGCGGATGTGCGGTAGGTAAGATGATTAAAATTTCCTTGTACCACTGGCAAACAGACATCATTCTTTTTGAAAATTTCATGTGGTATGAAATCTAATACGAGGAATACAATTACCGAAATTGACCTAGTGTTTATTACCTTTTTTTTCATTTTAGATAAGCTAATGCATTGAAATAACAGAAAGTAAAATATTAACTGTTCGTACTAGGCCCTATCAAAAACATACCGGTATTATTCCTATTTTCAAGTTAGCAAACTACCCGGATGTAACTTACACTTATCGAATTTAGCTTTTTTATATTCCTTGTATTACTTAAGCAATACTAAAACTAGGTCTATAAATTACATACAAACATGACAAAATAATTTGGCAGTAGGCCTAGAGACAGGCGAAGTCGTCGACGGTTTTGTTCAGTGTTGCGGATGCATGATAAAGCGGGACTAAAAATCGCGCGTACGTGTGTGGAGAGGACGTGGGAATGGAGACGACTGTACTACCAAATCGGGGGAATGTGGATAACTTCACTTAAAAAACTTACTAAGCCTATACATGTAGTTAGTTACTAAATGGTATTCAGATACATGCATTTTAGGAGCTAACTAGGGTTTTCAAATGTCATGAATATGGCTCAGTACGATAGGTTCATTTATAGCATTCCAGTGACCGCCACTTATTTGTGGGACTAAATCTTGTGATTATACATGATTATATAAAAAGTTCTCTAAGGAAAAAAAACAATATTCATTTTCTGTATTGTAGCTCTTGTAAAATAAGTCTATCACGTTTATCGTTGCGACTGTGTGTTTCTCGCCCTACGTCTAGCATTAATCAAGCTATGGCCTGGGCTTGTGTTCACATTCCTTTATTGTTTCTGAATGACTAATAAAGTGATCCTGAAAACAACAACACAGTATAATAATATAAAATACTAATTGATAGCATTAATCCCTTCATCCCTCGCTTCATCAAATCCCTCCTGTTTGTCCGCATTATGGTATACATGTAATATTCATAATCGCGTAACTTTCTCCTCGTCCCACACGCACTCCATGTTATCTGTCCACCTACCCCTTTCACCGCCTCTTTGACTACATCGCATTGTCTCCACCCCCCTCCCCCCACCCCCATTTTCCACTTCTCCCACTCTCCCTCATCCTGCCTAATCGAGATATCAATTCATGTACTCGCCCTCTCCTCTTCACATTTTTTTTAGGCACTCCTTTCAAACTGTCCGTCTTTCCCTTCCCCCCTCCATCTGCCTCCATCTCCTTCCCCTCCCTATAATCTCTGACGTTCTCCTCCCCGTCACCGTTCTCTTCGACACTCCCCTTCTCTCTCTCTCTCTCCTTCCTTCTCTATGATAATATCTTCCCCGCCCCCTTCTCTATGACATCTGCTTCTTCCTTCCTTCCCGTCTCTCTCCTCCCCCTCCTCTCTGGACTCTCTCTCTCTCTCATTCCTTATGACACCTCATTCTCTCTTACTCTCTCATTTCCCTCCCCCTTCTCTCTGAATATCCATTATTGTCCTCTTTTATCTCTCCCTCTCTATGACCATCTCCTTCTCTCTTATTCCCCCCCCCCTTTCTCTCAGATTCTCTCCTTCTCCTCCCCTTTCTCTCTGATTCTCTCCTTCTCCTCCCCTTTCTCTCAGATTCTCTCCTTCTCCTCCCCTTTCTCTCTGATTCTCTCCTTCTCCTCCCCTTTCTCTCTGATTCTCTCCTTCTCCTCCCCTTTCTCTCTGATTCTCTCCTTCTCCTCCCCTTTCTCTCTGATTCTCTCCTTCTCCTCCCCTTTCTCTCTGATTCTCTCCTTCTCCTCCCCTTTCTCTCTGATTCTCTCCCCCCCCCCCCTTTCTCTCTGATTCTCTCCTTCTCCTCCCCTTTCTCTCTGATTCTCTCCTTCTCCTCCCCTTTCTCTCTGATTCTCTCCTCCTCCTCCTCTTTCTCTCTGATTCTCTCCTTCTCCTCCCCTTTCTCTCCTATGCCTCAATCTTCTCTCTTACCCTCTCATTTCACGTCCTCTTCTTCCTTCTCTAACCCTCTCATTTCTGTCCATCTTCTCTCTCTTCCTCACTAACGCACTCCTTTCCCTCCTCCCTCTCTTCTCTCCTTCCCCTTCTCACTCCTCCCCCTTTGTGCCCCTCTCCACACTCCCCTCTTCTCTATCACTCCTTCCTTCCTCACCTACTCATAATCCCACTCCTCTTTCTCTCTACACTGTGATGACAAGTCCTAATCTTGTTGCACACTCTTTCAAGAAAATAAAAGGACACTGACAGACAAATATTTAAAGAACATCATTTTAATAATATGACGTTTTATGACATTTTGTTTTATTGTAAAAATGTGAACAATAAACTTACAGTTTGTGGCTTTTCTTTACGCGTCTAATGCTCTGAGGAAAGCAACAAAGTGGTCAGTTTACAGCACAATTTCTTTGTATGATAATTGTAAAAAGAAACAAATGAAATTAATTAACATTATTTTGTACATGAAAATAGTCTTCAGATTATTCAGAGAATCATCAGTCATATGATATGCAAATAGTGGTGATCATACGGGAACTGTCATTGGGAGTGCCAAACACCAGCCCGCTTGACAATGTCGGAGCAGTGAAACTCTGACTTGAGTGATGTCAAGAACTAGAGATCTGCATAACAATGGTATAATGACACCACTTCGGTGCTCTATTGTTTCGTGAAAGCTGGAGTCATTTATATATTAGCACTATATATTTCTGGTGGTAAGTCATGTGCAAGCAATAACAACCCCTTGTAAAGTTGTGATTTCCATTCTACCATTTTTCAAGTGGCTGTCTACAATATGTGATCTAACTTTGGCACAGAGTGATATGAAAGCTCATGTTAATCGCCATATTGCATGTAACTCTACAATCATTGTAACTAAATATTAGTCATAAATACCATGGTGATAGCTACAACCCTTGGAGCTGATTGGCTGTTGCCATGGTAGTCTTAACTGTTGTAAGGTAAACAACAATTGGGAGGGCTAAATGCATCATAGGCATTGATTACTAATACATGTACAAACTTCCTCAAAATTGTACAAATAAAAAATAAAAGAAATTGAAACTGATCTTCGCGTGAGTGACACATGACTACCATAGCGAACCATGACAAATCCTGTTTTTTTCATTTTTTTTAGACATTTTCCCTCTTTGTATACTGTCTCAACAAAACAGTAGCAACTGCACATTTACATCTAATTAAAAATAATGATGTAAAATCGATATTAAAAATAGATTTCCATAAAAAGTTATCTTAAACATCACAAAGTATGTTAGCCTTCGTTGACTCAACATTTATTACTTATTAAATGTAAGAGGTGACTTACTTGTCGGTAAATCAGAGTTCAACAGAATGGAAGAATGATGTTGAAAACTCTCAAGCCAAATGTTGGTCTTTCCTGTACAATCCCTTACCTTGAAATGATCTACAGCATCAGCGCATTTTGCAGTTGATACCAGTCTCAGACAGGAAGGGTAATAAATGTACACAAACTAAAGGGGAAAATAGAAACAAGTTGCTTTGCTCTCTAGATCTGTACTGGCCTTTCTGAACAGGTGTGGTCACAACTGGTCACACATCAATGATATAGCATACTTCTATCTATCTATCTCAGTGCCATATTCTGTGAAGTAGGCAATCACGGAGTGCCACAACTCTCTGTCCTGAACTATTTGTCAGCTCCACATCATGGTAAATACATAGAATACATGAGCAATCTGAAATCAAATGACATTTCTGCAAGGTACACATACATTGTAAGTCATGTAAGTGTTACAATCACCTAATTGTGACATGAAGATGGTAGAACAAAGAAACATAACCCAGATGGCCTGTTGCATAAAACTTACCATTAATGGAAATTTTTATCATCAATGGTAAATACCATGGTAACACAGTTTGACGGCCAATCAAATTCAAAGTTTCAAAGATGTGATATGATGAATAAGCATTGTCCATGATTTGCTTTTTACATTAATATACACTGTACATGTAAAGTACGATGAATAGAGGCCTCCAAGCGTCCTATTTGGTCATCCATTAGCAGCTGAATCCAGTCAGGTTTCGTCACTCAGTCGTCTTCCGGTAATGACTTCTTTTTCTTCTTCTTCTTCTTCTTTTCTGAACTGGGCTGTAGTGGGGAATGAAGAATATAAACAAAATATTAGGATATTGTATACATTAATATGTTTTCACCACTGATATTTGACTGATTTTATCCCAAATGTAAATCAGTTGCATTACACATAAACATCAACTTTGGAGTCAAGCAATCCAATGTTTATTATGATATGGCATAAATGGATGGACAGGTAGAGAAGACAGTATCTAAATTATATATCCCTGCAAGGTATACATTTATTTCATGTCATCATTGGTTGGAAGGGACAAGCATGAGCAAAACACCTTATCCAAGGGTGTACATTTTTCACATTGTTATGAAATATTGTTAAGCCAAGTTTTTTTTAGGCCAACTCCAGTGAGAGCCGAGTGGTCCTTAAACCCTCTGAATCACAGTAAGTGAAACTCATCCTTGTAAAAGTTACAGAGCGTGCCTCAAAACTCTTCTTTTTGACTAAATATGCACAAATATGGAATGTTGCTGTGAGTGAGAGTGTATAAGATACTATAATGGAGCTCTAAGCTTGCAACAAAGTCCATAAACCCTGACCATCGCCATCCAAAGTGTTTTATGTACCGTTTCTGGTTCTGGTTCTGGAGCCTCCTCTTCCTCGGCGGCCTCCTCCGCTTGACGCTTCTTCTTTTTCTTCTTCTTCTTCTCTGATGTCACTTCTGGACAGAGGAAATGAACAAATGCAGACAATATCTTAACATATATGTAATTTGTAAATTAATATTTTAACTCTTTATGCCAATTAATTATATTTACACAAGCAATGTACATATATACCATAGAAAAGGAAGTTTTCTGACACATTGAGAAATAGTACAGTAAAATTCTGTATATAGAGACTGTATATAAATAAAAAGAAACCAGCAATACCCTCGATATGAGCACATGCTCTCTATTCACATATTACTTTATAACAGGTATCAATGAGAGACATTGCTGAATCTTAAATAAAAAGAAATGGACCTTGCTGCAGAAAGAAGAGGAATAAGCAAGCTTTCTATTCATTCCACAGTTACATATGCTAATGAAGAAACAAAAGATATATCATCCCTCAAATTTGAATTGCTAAATTTCTTTTTGTGGGGTATATATTATGATGGATAAGTGCAATTACATGCAAACTGCTCTGCAGTTGGGTGGTCTTCATAGACAGATTTGGTTGTCTTTTTAATGACTATTTTAACATTATGGGAGATAGGGACGCCCCCCCCCCCCCCCACAAAATACACCAGTTCTGTGACTTCATTATCATTCTCCTCTTACCTGGTTCCTCCTCCTCTGGCTCTTCCTTCACTGCCAATTCCTCAGACTCCGACACCCTCTTCTTCTTTTTTTTCTTCTTCTTCTCGGGCGTTACAGTTTCTGTCTCCTCCTCCTCCTTATCGTCGTCCCCGTTCACCTCTTCGATCTTCCTCTTCTTTGGGACGGACGGGAGGGTGGAGTCCATGCCGGTGTCATAGGTCACGACCTCGCTCTTGTGCTGGTACTTGTCGAACTTTGCCTTCGCCTTGCCTGTTCCTGAGATTCGTCTCTCCTAGAGGGCAGACAATTGGAGAGAAATCATGATGGTAAGTATCTCGTCTTCATAATGATTACAACACTCATTCATAGTAAAAATAGACATTAAATGTTCATAGTTCCAGAATATTGAATTTCATAGCACTTTGGTATTTTGTTTACATAAATTAAGGATCCCAGCGCACAAGCATTGGTTCTCTTGGACCCAAATCATGACAAATCTTCATACATGTATCATACACAATATCATTTAAATTTTGATTGTCAAATGGTTTGAAAAAATGGAAATTTAATGTTCATTGACTTTTTTTAGTCTTAATTTAATGAAAAGCTGCTTAGAGGTACACTCATTGCAGTTCTTCATTTAGTATTGAATACATCATTTGGTGAACTTCATTAATTTATGCAAGTGCATAATATGTATTACTGTGCAAATAAATAAATCAACATAAATCAACCATCTACTACAATTGTATATAATAATGTTAAAATCATCCTAAAGAAACAGTACTTCTGCCTCAGCGGTAGTGACGAATTAAATGTTGACTAATCATAGAATTCATGATCCAACATCGTTCACATCATCGACAGAAGATTCAAGATTCACCAGATTCTGTTACAATCTGCTCTGTTCTTACTTCATATTCACCTTATCTTTCTTATTTTTACATTTAGCCTGAAGAAACTTGCAAGGCAATTCCTTGTTTCATTGTGTAAAATGGAAGACAATTGCCCAAATCTTGAATTATTAAAAAAATGCTACTGACCTCTCTTTTCTCGAGGCTACGAAATGAAGCATCAATCTTGGCCCTACTCTCCCAACCAAACTCAGAGCTACCACATAAACATGACTCCCTCTTAATCCCTCTAACCCAACCATTCTCTCTTGTTCTTATAAACATTTCTCCATCTCTACAGTATGACAAGATGGACACTACTGACCTCTCCTTTCTCCAGACTTCGTAGTCTGGCTTCCAGCTTAGCTCTGCTCTCCAGACCCAGCTCACAGTTAGCGTCATCTCCCAAGGCATCGTACCTGATGGTCAGCGCTGTCTTGGCTGCCAGCGCTCGGGAAACCTAGCATGGAAAAAACAGAAGGATGGTCACATTACTCTTATTTTGCTCAAAGAACTGTACATAATCAGCTAAAGAAATGACATGAAGGAACAATGGGAGGGTTACATGGACAGCACAGGACAGCGAAAGATGGGAAATTGGTGAAAAGGCCACTCTTCAGAATTCCTACTTCTCTAAGCCAGGATATGATTGTCAAACAGTAGGCATGGATGCTTTCTGAATGAGCCGAAGTGAGCCAAATGGCCCCAGTTTACCAACATATTCAAATATTATCCATACAGTCCATCTGCCAAACAGCATTATCACGTCTGTTTTTTGGGAAGTGGAGGGTCTGTGGACGACAGGCATTAAATTACCCTTCTCCTACCATGGCAGCCCTTTTATTTGCATCCAAGACGTACTAGAATGTATCGTTACTGAACTGAATGAATCATGTTTTCTTAATATGTATTGTATTGAAATGTGAAATAAATAATACGAAGGATCTTTGCTGTCATGACAAGAGCTCTGAGGGCGGTGCATACCTTCCCCTTGTTCTTGGTGTTGCTCTGGCCGACGAGGGAGGCATGGTAGATGAGTCCATATTTGGGCGTGTCTTTCTTGGTCTTGAGGGCCCTGAACAGCGCTTTCTCTGCTCCGAGGATCTGCACTGTCGAGGCCGGCTGCTTGGCCAGATTCATCAGGGAACCTAGCAAAAAGGGAATGAAACAAACCCACGCAGGGTCACAGATGTATCAGATTATAATCCTTCACCATTTATGTGCTAAACAAACTGCTGCTAAATGGCATTTATGAGTATTACTGGTGCAAAAATTATCAAATGCTGTGTAAAGAGTAAACCCTCTCAGTACCAAGCACTAACAGCCCCACATCAACAACAACTCTGTTTCTTTCCTATGGGACTACATGGGGTGATGGAAATCTATATTGTCATGGGGCTGATGAAATCATATCCCTCAATGTTTAATGTGCAGGAAAGCAAAACACTATTTTCAATCATGAAGGTGAAAAGACAGGGATGCAAATTAAATCAAACAAACCATACTGATGCCCTGTGAAGGCAGGGCTTTACCAGTGCAGAGATGGTCCGTTCCTTCAAGTATCCATTTTGAATCAAACAAATCACAAAATGGAATGCTTACCTGCATGTGAGATGAGTCTAGCTCCAACCAGCTCCCCGACCATCGTGGTCAGGTTAGGTGCAATAGCCTGCATTCTGTTCTTCAGGTAATCGTACAGCTGTGTCCTGTACTCAGTGATCTCCACCACCTTGGAAATTATCAAGAAGAATATGAAAAAAAAATATAAATAATCAGTATTCATACATCAGGCTTACTTGGAAGCACATCAACAAGAAAATTAGGAAGATTATAATTGGTTAGCACACGTCCATAAGTGTCCTGTCTAAGAGGTGTGATTGATCTAAATTTATCACAAGTCTAACCCCTATCTCTGATGTCCAGATTTATAAATCAATATCTATTACAAGTCAAGTTGCAATCAATTGCAAATTATCATAACACAGGAACAAGGACTGCTTGTTATAACGTTAACCTGGCCATGCATGTCAGAATTATCAGTGAACCAAAGCTACCAACTTCCTAACCTTAACTTCGGTATTTTGATGTTAAAGAATATGTTTTCTAACAAGGAAGTCTATATTTCCCCATTTACAACAAAAATCTATTTTTACTCAAACCTCCTGTATTCTGGTTAATATTATGTACAAAATATCCTGTTCTCTGCCTCAGCGGTAGTGACGAATGAAATGTTGACTAATCATAGAAAGTCATGATACAACATCGTTCACATCATTGACAGAAGATTCAAGATTCATTAAACCATTCAAATTATCCTGCTAAGATATGATAACATTCCCACATTCACACTATTAAACTAATCCTGCAAAGATGTGATTACATTTCCTCTTTCACACTATTGAATTAATTCCTGCTGAGAAATCTCTCCAGCCTCACCTGTTCACATAGATACTTGATGTTCATGATGTCGTCTTCTGAAACCTCCGTTCCCATGGAGATCTCAGCTGCTAGTTTGAGCTGCTCCTCCAGCTCCTCTGGGAGGATTTCTGCAAAGTCTGTCGTGGCTGCGTTCGTCCTCACGCCTAACCAAAACGTCAACACAAGATCATAACCTCAGATGTCATCCCTAACTTGATAAATTACAAGATAAACTCTACTCCAAAGAGAGAAATGAATTTTTGCTTGTGAATTGTACTCCTCTCATCTCATTTTTGTCTTCTTTCATTCTTGTCATTGTTCCTTAAACACTTACTTGTTGCAACTTACTGGGGGTTTTTTACCAGCAATGCACACAAATCTCATAGAATGGCAATTTATCTGTTACACAAAGAGTTAATGGTCTCTCCCTCAGGTGAGATGTTCAACCATGCAAGCATACAAGAAGACAGTTAATTCTTCTTACCACTGGAAACAATTACACATGGCCTCAGGGCATTACAGCTCCAGCCAAGCAAAACAGAGCCCCAAAATACTATTAAAAAAAAAATAATATTTCTTTTTTCCTCCCAAGGATATAATGGAACACATATCTCATGGTACTTTATTCATGACTTCAAGCTTCAAAAGTTAAAACCACCCCCACAAATAAATGTATTATTTTTCTTACCCATATGTAGTACTGTCTTGGCGAAGGCCAGGTTGTCTGTGATAATCTTGCCCAGCTCAGGGAAATGCCAGCCGTACCACTCCCGACACCTCATGACATAGTTATTCAGCTCCTTGTCCAAGTCATCTAAAAGTGCTGCAAAAAGGAATTGGAAATACACATACAGTTGGTTACACACAGCAAAGATAAGAACATTGCAAATATGGAATATCAACGAGATCTAGATTACTACTAGAAATGCCAAAATTCCAGCAATTTTACTTTGTTTATCTCATCAAATAGTCCTCCAGCTCGTTTCACAGTTAATCTAGAAGAGTTGGTAAGAGGATTTGGATAAACAGCTGGAATAAAGAGCACTCACATCAACTTTGAAGAACTGTATACATAAGGCTACACAGTTACAGGGAGGTGAGAATTACAAAGATCGCAGACTGCAAAAGGAAATTGGAGAAGCCACTAGAACTTAAAAAATGTCCTACTCTTACATGCAGTCAAACAAATTGGTCAATACAGACACCAACATGTATCAGTATATTAAACTGATCTTTATCAACGGTGAATTAACTTTATGTACTGATTTTTGTTACTGTGGCATTGATACTTACAAATTGCTTGAACAATCATTGTGTCCACTTTGTCCGGGCTGAACTTCAACTTGTATCTTGACAAACTGTAAGAATAAGAAAAGAAACATGAAATGATTAGAGAGAAGGAGGCTAATATGAACTACATGTCCATAAAACTGCTTTCTTGACTGAAGGTCACCAAACAAGTTCACATACTATACTGCATTTCAAATGTGCATGTTTAAGTAGAAGAAAGAGGGTTGATAATCATTTTTGTAGTAAGTGTACAACAACAACTACAACAACATACAATCTATAGTTTAAGTATTCTAAAAATTAGATGTAAATGAGGAAAGTTGCCTCACTTTATTTTACTATTAATCTCTCTGAATACCAAGCCTTAAAAGCCCATTATCCATTTACACATTTCATCCACCTACATGTACAGTATGAAGCACAGCTCAGAACTCAAAGTGAAAGTATCCGCACATATCACTCAGTGGATTGACAGATAATATTGGACATCACTGCTGTGCATGGCATACCCTAACTCTTATTGATCTTCCCACTATCCAGGGTCGCATCTTCTGCCCCCGCACCCCCCCCCCCACCCCCCACCCCACCAACCCATGACGCACCTGTGAGCAAGACCAAGGGTCATAGCGGTCATCTCTCTGCCCGGTAGCCCTGGTACCAGACCATCAAACTGAGCCCTGATACCTCTCATCAGCTCCTGGATGGATGAGTTGTGCACACAGTTCAGATTCAGCTTGTCCTGTGGATGGGAGAGAGGGGAAGGGCCAATTTCGTGAGTAAAACTGATCAGTCGTAGTAAAATAATGCATCAAACTTAGCGGAGGGGAAAATGTTCTTGAAGGGTTCCTTTTCAAGCCTTTGGTCATGATTGCAAAGTAGGGGAGGATCATCAATGTCATACATATAACTTCTCTACAGCAGTAAAATAACAAATTAACATTTGTTTGCTTCACTGTGTTGTATGGCCAAATCTAGCTAGAAAAAATGTACCGTTTTAGAATACCACCTATACCGTACTTCAAGTCAGCGGGGATTGCTACAATTAGTTTTGCTTGCAATAAAATCACACAGAAACAGCAAAAACTGTATATAATCATACCTTGATGATGTTTCCTAGTTTAGCATCGGCCACGGCCAGCTCTGCCTGGGCATCTTTGGCTACGATCTTCTTCAAGACTTTCTTGAGACCTTTGCTCAGCTTCCCTTCAACCAGAGCGGTGGCGGCTGGGGGAACAAAGAAAGAGATGTGAACTCAGACAGTTGACCTCCATGAAAAAAATCATCACAACATGATTAAATTGTTGATATTAAACCAAACCCGTACGCAGTGATGACAACAGAATGGTTCTGCAGTGATTACGATCCAATATCATCACCACTACCAGCCCTTCACAAATAAATTATGCTGCATGCGCTGTAATAAAAAAAATATCTATACTTTACTCCATTTCTTTACAATAAAGGCAAACATATGGAAACACATGAACAATTATCTCAATACAGGTAATTCTAAAATGTAACAAATAGATACAAGAGAGAATGCTGCACAGCTAGATCCTTGGCTAGAATAAGCAAAGTATTTTTAGGTGAAGATGTATACATGTAGTAACTAGTTCTGTCTCAGAGGTAGTGACGAATGAGGTTTATTGAAAATCATGAACGTTCATTCTTGAAGCCGTACATCACTGACAGAACATTACCAACATTAACCTCAATATTAAAGAGTAAAAATGGATTAAAAAGATGACATCACTGTCCCTATTGGAACACCATTCTACCATGGGTCCCCACTCTGGTATTGATTTCAGGATACCAGGAAGGAATCATTTCAAAATGATGAATTTGTTGACCCGGTCCAAATGATGACTGCAGGACAGTTCTGCCATGATTATGGCATGTAATAATTACCACTACTACTACTACTACTACCACCATTTTCTGGATACTACTTTCATACCTGCTAATGCCTCTGTTGTGTCTTGGAACTTCTCAAACTGCTTGAGCTTCAACCTAAAGGAGAAAAAAACAAGTTTTAAATACATAGATCAATGTAAGTCCTAGACGTAAATACACCCAACTACAATAAACTGGCAAGTGACTCAATTTTAACAATATTTAGGCTCTACTCTTCAATCACTGTGTTACGATTCAGCTTTTTTTGTTGTTGTTTACTTAAGTCAGTTTTTAGAATATCAACTATAATAGCGAGGAGAGATTTCGACTGATTATTTTACAGATTACCACCCAGCAGTGTTTGAATTAGGTCCAGATGACTCACCCTTCCTCCTGATATACATTATAAAAATACTAATGAATATTAAGTGTTACATTAAACAAGCTGCTTACTTACTTCATGATTACATTCCCAGAACTCTAATCAGGCGGATCACAACAATATGCCAATTTCAATAATTCTAAGAGTTAAGTGTTGATATTATGTTTACAACTCCTAATCTTTGACAATGAATTCTGATTTGCCATTTGTTTCACAATATGACTTCACATCCAGTCTGATGCAGGAGATTGCTCAATTCAGTCTTGTGCCCAGACTCAGCCTACAGACCCTGGGAAAGATCATGTCCTAGGGCTTAGCTGCCTGTACTTACACTTTCCCTGCATGCTCAGGCGTGTCAAACGACTTGTGCAAGTCATCCACCTGTTGCAGCTTCTTTTCATCTAGGAGCTGTGGGAAAAAAAAAAAACAGAGAAATACACATTCATAAGAATTGAGGATCAGCTGTGTTAGGCTAATTCTAAGAATTGCAAGCGGAACATCCGCGAAAATGCGGATATCCTTTAAAAAAATGGGACAAATTGCATTTTTGTATTTCAGACTTTCTATTTTCTCTGCGCTGTACAGGATTAGGGGGTAGTTACAGCCTTGGACTGCTAAAATAAGGCTTTTCGTCATTCAGTACTCATAGTCAATCATCTGCTTTCACTGACTTTTCACTGACGAAAACCAGTGTTCATACTGAGAATCTAAGATACACACAAACATGGAGCAGAGTGAACTTTGACCTTACGCTTGGCCATTTACTGTGCCCTACTGGAAGTGTAACTACATTTGAAAGTGGAGGGTAAAGAGTCCGCAAAAAGAAGACATTTTAAGGATATCCGCGTTTTCGATCTCATTTTTTCCGCTTTTTTAAGCCAGCGCCTCTCCCCACGATTGTGTGGTGAATAATTTTCTGATTTTTTGACAGATTTTTTACACTGATGAGTGATGACGATGTTGTGTAACTATGCCTTTCTTTGTTATGTATCTATTGTGTGTTTTTCTGATTTCTCCCATATTATTCAAAGTCAGAAAACAATGTTGGTGGGACCAAATTATGGCAAGCTGCAAATAAAATATTATTTGATTCAATTCAACAACAGCACAAGTGAGCATTTTTTTGGTGAGATTGTCTTATCTGTCAACATTTACAGTATGTTCCATAGACCATGAGATGATTCAATAGCTTTTTTATCAGCACATTGCTGTTAACTTTGACGAGCTCAAAACCAAGGGAAAACATAGCGACAAGCAAAAACAAAATCAAAAGTCAAAGTCAAAATGAGATCAGCCAATGTACATTTTCAGCCAGCATAAAAATCCACGTGTGGGACTTACTGCGACCAGCCCGCTCACGCAGTGAGCGGGCTGCGTTGCACCGAGCATTGGTGCAAGGTAGTCGAGATAAGCAGTGATAAGTTGGTAAAATATCATCAATTATATTGCGCAGAACGTAAAGCTATTGGACACACTTACGGAGAATACTTACATGAATACTTCCGTAGTTGCTTTGAAGATGAATTTAGTCCATGATGGGTTTTTTTTCTTGAAAACGTCCCATCGTACGGCGGTCAGAATTAATGCAGCTGGGAAACATGTATCTGAAGATTGCCGACTTTTTGAAGTTTACGCGCATGCGCCAGTTCTCTATACGATTCGTGTGTGTTACGTTTTCAACAACAATCCATTACCGTAGCACTCTTTTCACATCGTTGTTTTTTCTTTTTTCATTATTATTGGAACAGATTTTATATTCCAATTTTTATTTCATTATATTTAAAATTTTATTTTGGAGCATTTATTATACTTTGCATATTTATGTTTGTCCGTAATTTTTTGTTTTGTTTTGTTTTTAAGAGCCACTTTTTTCAACCCAATAACGCCATCCCGCTAAGCTAGATTTCAGTGATGGTGCAGTGGTGCACGGTATTAGGAAAGTTGGAAGATTCGGAACTATTTCTCTTACAAAATCCTTGATCCGCCACTGAAGTTTATAACATAGAAATTAATCATATTTTGGTCACTTTAAATTACACAATTAATGAAAATCAGGTTGATAATTTGCACAATCAAAACAATAAAAAATCACTTTTCTCATGCATATTCATCAATAGCGCTAAATACGGTCATCAGACCGAAAGCGTCATCATCATGAATATTACTTTGCGCATGCCTACGAAGTTATTAAACAGCCAAGATGGCAGTCTGGAAGGGACTTCGTTTTGTTAGACCATGATTAGACAGACACATGAAGGGGAAATTGGTAACGTTACTCAGTATTTTCCATCATTTTCTTACTTCAGACATATGGAAGTTACATTCAACCATTCATATACTGTGATAAATATACTTGAAATGAGTAATTCATCCATGTGCACGGGTCGATTATTCATTAATCTCACCCGACATGCCGGGAAGTCGGGGGCGAGCCCTCAGGACGCTCCCGCTGCGCGGGAGCAGTCCCGGGGCTAGTGTGGGACATACACAACGCAACGCCACTTTCAAGCACACATTTCACTTCGATATAAACATAAAGAAATCATTATTGCATAAAATATTGACAACATGCAAAAATACATTATACTTCACCTTGAAGATAGCAAAGCCCGCGGGTGACTCAAAGAGGACCAACATCGTGCGAGAAGTTGTAGAACAATCGCATAAAAATTGGGTTAGTCCCACCTGTAAATTACAGCTACCACGCGGTGACGATAGTACAATACATACATACACGTATTTCCACATGCGTACATGTGGATACTATGGTATCTCTGAAGAAGCAAAATGAAAATAAGACTATACTTTTTCCATGGAAGTGCCCTATCGTTTTTGAGGATGAAACTTTAATTGTTTTGTCTTTTCCACCATTTTATACGTCTTTTTTTCTCTGTTTCTCTTTTTCTGTTCTCCCCTCTTATTTTTGCCAAAAAATATCTAATCTCCTCAAATTGTCACCAAACTTTACAGCGTTTCACTACACACGTCCAGTTACCTGAATAAAGTGTGATAACATGTAAACTGCACACATGCACATGTATATCATGAAGCACTAGCAAACTTTCAACATCAAAGATATCTCTCTCTCTCTCTCTCTCTCTCTCTCTCTCTCTCTCTCTCTCTCTCTCTCTCTCTCTCTCTCTATTTCTCTTTCTCTATCTCTCCCCTCTTTATCCCCCTCTCTCTCCCCCTATTTCTCCCCGTCTCTCTATTGCTCTTTCTTCTCTCTCAGCTGTCTTACTCTTTGGTTTAGTAAATATGTATTATTCGGAATACATGTAATGCTGAAAAATTAACTGATACTTGTGTAGAGGGGGAAGCCCCTTGGCGTTATGCCCCCCCACCCCTTCTGCCCCACCCTCCTCAGTGACAAATTAGGGGGAGTCGGTCAGTGGGTAGAGAGTTATATGATGCACTTTGTGCCTGATTTTGTTTCCTTTATCCAATTGCATTCTCCCTTTGTATCTCTCTCTCTCTCTTTTTTTTTTTTTTTTAAACTAATTCTAGCATTTGTTTGCTGTCAAATTCTCTTTCTTTCTCTCCATCTCCCCTCTGTCATTTCATTATCAAAAACAAGATTTGAATTCCATCCCATGGGCAAGCGGTGGATTATTTGTATGATATATTTCGTTAACTAACCCCCCCCCCCCCCCAACCCTTAGTACTTCTTCCCCGTTTCGCATGCTTTTCATTCTTTATCCTTCTTTCTTTCTCTGTCACTGCTAAATCCCATTATTTTGCTATAAATTTCATCACTTCTCTCTTTTTCTATCTATCCCCCCCTCTCTTTATCTGGGCAATCATCACATTCCTTTTCTTTGTCTGCTAAGTTATTCTTTCCGATTCTCTTTCTCCCTCACTCTATCTATCCCACTAACGCTCTCTTTCTGTTTCTATATCGATCTACATACATGTATTACATTTACTTTCTTTCTCTAGCCATCTCTCTTGGTACCCCCTTCTCCCCCATCTATCTCTCTCATCCACTCTTCCATACCCTCTCTGACATCACTGAGGAGCAATATTGTTGTTTCCAGTGTTCAAATCTGCTGCCATTTGTACAAAATCACAATATCAAACAATGGTGTTTCCTGTGAACAGCAATATTTAATACAAGTAAATACATAAACATGTATACGAGTACACTTATAATCTGAGGCACTTTGTATACATAGTCATAAGTGTACATGGACACACATCATAAATAAGCACATGCAAACAATCAAATCTTCACCAGCAGGAAATACCCAAACTGAACGCACATCAGTGTGGACATTAGCAATTTGAATCACACGTTCAAATTATTACAGGTATGTACAAAGCAGGAAATGTTTAACATAGTTCTGGTGCTTGAAAAAACACAAGAAATATCACCCTCATGATTAATGAATGTATTTATATCTACATAATGCACATCCTATAATGTTACAGCAGCAGAAATCATGACACAGTTATATCAATGGTTGAACTGGAAAATCATGTTGTCTGGATGCTTTATTAGATGTCATGATCTATAACATGATGGCAGAAACTGCAGGGACTGCACGGATGTTCACCGATAGCTTCAGCTTCCTTAGCATCACCTACTGTGAATTTCCATCCATCAACTGCAAGGTACCAAATTCAACCTGAAACCAAATATAAGGGCTACAAGGTTTGAAATTATCACTCCTAACCTTTAATTTCCCAGGAGCGAAGCCAGCCAATTGTCAGATTCCATTCACTTTGGGCACTCTGCCTGGCCTTTGAGCTCAATTCGATCTTAAGTAAAAACCTACAATTCTCTCTGCAATCAAACACTTTCAGTAACTTATGAGCAAAATATAGACTTTATCTCCAATGATTTCTCTGACCTTTACTTTAGACTGACCTATATACACACAAGAGAGAACATTCAAGCTGTTGATGATGAATGCATCATGATCTTCTTACAGAAGGCCGCCACACCAGTTACAGGAAGACCCGCCCCATGCATGGAAAAGGAGCCTGGACTGTAATTGATGAATCTGAGTTACGATGTTATGACATAGTTAGCAAATCAATCTCTTGAATTTTCATCCATCTGCTTGGTATCAATTGCAAGTAAGTAGCAGCTTTCCCAAGTCAGTGCCCATTTTCTTTGTCTGTTGAGATGACTCTGGAAAATCTGGTGAGTAATAAAATAATTATGAAGATTCCCTTTTTTTCATTAATTACCCGGTATTAAATACCTTTTTTGAAGTCAGCACAGCTACTTTTTCTAGTCGATTATAAATGCAGGCGAGACTGCAAAAGGTGTTCCGTTCCACTTGTTCTGTAAATCAACAACTTTACATCCCTATTATTAGATTTGTGCAATCTGTCAATTGCCCAGTTTGTACACAACTTCCAATGTTTAATTTGTGTGTGTGTGTGTTTTTTCTTTTACAGATAATGAATTACCAATGACCAATCTAGGAGAAGAAACTGAAACGAATGATCAGACTAAATTAACGTACAGATGTCTCAACTGAACAGAGAAATATTGTAGTGAAATTGGTGCCATTTTAAAGCTATATGTATACCGGTAATCTGTCCATAAAACTTGGAGAGAAGGATAACCAAGTATCACTGATCATCCTGCATGAGTTTCCTGGTCACATGATCTAGGTCAAAAGTCATATAGGGATGGTGAACTTTAATACAAAGCACTAAGTTGATAAGACTCACAGGTCAACTTGCGATACAAATATGCCATGATTTCTGCTGTAGTAAAATTACATATGACATGGGCATGCATTAGTCACAAGTGTGATATATCTCCTATAATATTCAGACGCCAGATGAAAAGTTTTTGAAGGAATGATCCACATGTATCGCTACCTTCATTGACAAAATTTATTGCATAATATTTCTTATGACTGAGAAATTTGGGGAGATGCCCCTTCTAATACATCATGAATGCAGATCATACAGATTGGTATAATCCTATCACATTCAAAATGGCCGCCCATTAAACACTCCTTTAAGAAGGAACCAAAAAGTTACTTCAATGACTTAATGTTGACTTTGAAATTTCAAATTTGTTGGCAGGTCATTGAAAAGCACAGTCTAGATTCTGCATCCCCTTAAACTGATGATGTGATTTTGAACATCTGAATCCAACTGATTAAAGACAGGGTGTCCCATTTACAAAAGTCATGAAACTCGGCAGGAATCAGCAGTATACCTAACAATAACGTTTACAAAATCTCAGTCATAGCTTCACAATTTTTTTTCAGAAAAAGTGAAAAACTCTCATTGGTTATGTTTGAACTGCAGGGAGTATAGTCTACATTCAAAATCATATTGTCCAACTCAGCACGCTATGCGCTACAGCGCATAGTGGTCTGTAGGCTATAGGTTTCACACAACCAGCCCCAAACCTCCTCAAAATCTTCTGATCACTATCATTTTGCTTTAACTCAGTTTCCATTTTTATTTTTGGAAGGAAAGTTCTAACACCTGCAAAAGGGAGACCTTGTCTTTACATTAGATTGATGTTGTGTGCAGGAATAATTCATGTCACGTTTATGATATGATATGATTGTAAGGGCAAGAAAGAAGATAATATTGTCAGCTTCAACATTCATTTTGCATCTGAATAACAAGCTAAGCATGAGAGGCAAGCTAGCAACAATTTGGTTACCGGTATGTACGCAAACAAAAAAATACACAACCTTTAAAAGCAACTCTGTGAATTCCAGATGCAATTTATATAACAGCTCTGTCCTTCACACAAATTTGGAAGCCAACAAATGGAAATAATTTGCAGCAAAATTTGCAACCACAAAATCGTTCCAAAAAAAAAAATGATTATCTGTGCGTTACTGTGACACAAGTCAATGCCACAATTTCCTGTTAGGTATCGTGAATGAGATATAGAGGTATATACATGCACACGTATGATCCATTTAGAATCAGAATGGATGGACTTTGGGTACTATCTGAGTTAGATATCAATTGAAACATGGGTTGAACAATATATATAAATTACTTTACCAGCATCTATTCTAATACCTTAAACAAGAATACATTCAAGCTTTTTGTTTCAGTTGGACCGTGTTGCATCTAGCTTTTTAATCATTATAATTCACAATTGTAAAGTTCTACCATGGAAACAGCCAATGAGCACAGGCATTGGAGCTGTTGCATGGTAGTTACCATCACTTGTAAGGTACAGCAGTTGTGGAGCTACCACATATGAATTATGGCCCTGATGAAATGTGCATTATAGTGCTTTTGAAACAGTAAACCATGCAGCCTGGGACCTACTTGATGCATGAAAAGAGTGCTATGAACATGACCATTTTGCTACGAATAAGTAGCAGAAAGCTATTACAACTCACAAATCATGGTAACTACAAATATCACGGCACCAGCTAAAGTTTTTTTTTTTGTAAAGATAAACATTTGGGAATAGAAATAGTGTTTCAAAATGAACCACTCATCTAAGACTAAATGTAAATGCTAGTCGTAAATTTAAGCAGGGTATCTGAAATCTTAAAATGGAACCGTGATCTGAAACAAGGTTTAACCCTTGCACATTACCAGGCCTTGCAACCCCAATGGCTAGCTACACATCTTAATGCCAATGGTAAGGAGAGAATTAAATTACTTAAAAATTGAGTCCCACAAGAAGCGCACAACTTGTGTGACCTTTGACCTGTGACCTGTGCAATGGCATAGTCCGAGACAGCCCAAAATATGATCAGGGGAAAAAATCTTATAAAAGCTTTTTGATAAAGTGATGATCATCTATTTAAAGGCAATTCGTCTCTAATAGGTCATTTCATTCAGGTCCATGTTGCATATAGGTTTTCAATTATTGTAACTTACCATCAATGGTAAGTTACAATGATTGAAAACCCATATGCAGCATGGCCCAGGACTGACTTCGATGTTGCCCTGACGTTTCAACATATTCCCCGGACGATATTGGATAAGATCCAGAGTCTGCCTTTAAAATGTCGATGGGGAAAATATAAAATGTCCCTTCCCAGTAAATACACCAGCCTGACATTGTCTGACCGCTGATGACGAAAGCTTTGTGGAACAGGGGCCAGTGCCCCGTCTTATAAAGAATTGTGATTGATCGCAACTTTACTTCCGCTCACTATCAATCATACCAGTGCACAGTAGAGGTAAGGGATTGGACTTGCGATTAATTAAGTTCAATCGCAGCTGTTTATAAGACGGTGCCCATAAGTTGGAATTTGACCACCATTTTACCCTTGCATAAATAATGCTACCATTCGCCTTCAGTCTCTCCTCTGTCATTTATCCTTTGTGTTTTCCGTGGAACTGTTCGTGTCGTTGTCTTTGTCTAAGAGCACCGACATCTCCATAGTGAGTCTCTTCTCCTGTCTCTTTTTCAGCGCTCGTCCGCTGAAAAACCCGATGGCCCCGCCCCCTAATGCTGCCGCGGCACCAACCTTCATGCCTGCCATGATGCCCACCGGACCGCCGACGATCCCTCCGATTAGGGCGCCACCTATAGGCAGCATCGCAGACTTGAACTTGGAAGCCTGTTCCGTGGCAGTGGAGAGAAACAGGGGGAGAAGAAACAGGATTTTAAACCACAGGAATCTCAATGCACTTAAAAAAAGTGTGTATATTTTTATAAAAGTAATGAATTGGCACAAGTACATGTAATGTGTACGAATTGATTTGGTCTTTCCAAGAAAAAGTATACTACTATACTTTGTAGTTGTTTGTAAAACTTGACAAACTTTACGGTTGCAATTAATCACATTCATGTGCCGGATAGTGAGTGTAGTCTACCTATTCTACATCAATTTTGAACAGAAAAGGAATGTAATTGAACCAAATGCTTCCATGACGCTACCTGTAAGAGGTGTTTGACTCCCGTTGACACATTGAGTCTAGCGTTGTGCACATTATTCTCTATGCTGTCCACTGCTGCTTGTTGCTCCTGTTTCACAAAAAGAAAACACAATGAACATTTCTCTCTCAGAGGAAAACATTTAAAGGTCCATTACATTGAAATGCATGTCATGTTTCTGTGTACATATACGTACATGCATTACAAATTCACAACAGTTCAATGTAAATATGTACCATATATCTTAAAAAATGGTTTCCTCTATTTTTTTTCTGAGCACTGCTAAGCTTCATCTCCATAGAAACCCTCCAAAAATCATGATTCTTGTTGTGACACTATCAAAGGTTGAAATAAGCTGAATAATAGACAGTTCTGCCCATATCTATTCATTGCTGCAATTAAAAGTTATGTGCATACATTTTTAAATTTGTATAGCAATAATTACCTGAAGTTACTTTCAATAGCATCACACATGTGAAGACAATACCAAATAATCATTTATTTCTTTACATATGTGGGACATTACTGACAAAGCAATTATCATTCTAATTTGAGAAGTTGTTAGGTGGTATTTTTTTTTAAAGACATATGATGCTATTGTGAGCAATTGCAGATAGCTAATCAAAATTATTCACATTAACAAAATTATGCACGTAACTATTTATTGCAGCAATGAATTGTTATGCGCATCATTTTGCCTGATAGTTAATAATCAATCAATGTCTGCTTGCAGTTCAATTTCAGACTTTTGCCCCTGGGGGGCATTTCACCAAAATTTTTGTCAGTTACGCACAACTTGGTGAAACAGGGCCTTTAACATACCTGTACTTGAGCTGCAAACTCATGTGTGAGACTATTCAACTCTACCAGCTCCTTGTGAAGGTGGGTCCAAGACTCGTCCACGTCTTGAGATGGGACAGCCACTTCCTGTTGGGTCTGCTGGAGGGCGGGGGGACTGATGAGGGGGTCATGTGACGTTGGGTCATGTGATGTGTCACCTGACTCCAAGGAAGAACTGTGATTATTTGCTGCATGAAAAATGAAATTGAATATCACAATTAATCCAGCATTAAAATCGTCAATCCTAAACCTGTCATTGAGTTATAACTAAATTCCTTACTCTAAATTACATTTGTAATATCTGTGAACAGATAGTTCAATAAATTATGAAGATTCACACAACAATTTTGTGAGACATTTCTACAGCAGCCAATTTTGTCCCCGTGGCCATAAATGCAGACTTTGTTTGATGCTGGATTTACTGAAACCACAGTGAAACTTAGCATACAGTTTTAAAAATAGATTTGAAACAACTCATACTCATAATAGTGACAATAACAATGATTGATTAGTATTGTTTTCAGCTCAAGTACAGATCAAAGCAATTGTCCTTGGCCATTCAATACATCTCAAGCTTGAGAAAAAAAAAATCAACAATCTCCACGCCTTTGACATCCTGACATTCTCAGAGATATCCTTGGTGACACATAGTGCACTTAACCAATCCATCTAGAGCAGGATTGTTTTATGAGTGATATAAAAGAGAACACACAGTATACCATCTGCAGAGACTTTGTTGTGGTTTCAATCCCTTAATTATGTGGCAATGCATGCAAGGAGAAAATGAAGCTTAGTCTTTGTCCAGACTTAGTTGTAATTACAATTCATAATCCTTAGTATCACCGCATGCAACGTGTCCACATATTTCACAGCTTAGAACATAGACTAGAAGAAAACACATGGTATACCTTCTGATGAGTTATTATGCCTGAATCTACAGCTGAGAGCATCATGGTCCGAGCCAATCAGAGACCCAGTGAGGGATTCCGTCATGACCGGCGGGTCAAGCGGAGAACTCTCCACCCCGCAGAGTTCAATGACCTTCACCACTGCCTGGATGACCTCGTCCTTGACCGGTGAGACCTGGTCATCGAAGGCCTGGAGGTCGTCATCGTTGACCTGCAGACGCACCTTCTCCATCTCCCGCACATTGGCCTTCAATTGCTGAAGGGATGGGAAGGGAGCCACAAGAAAATTGTAAATTTGCTTTGTTTTTTTGTAAGTTTTCTTTATATGTTATGAAAGAAAAATCAATTATCCATCAACATTTAAGGGAGATGAAGAGACAGACAGAAAGGGAGAGAGAGAAAAATAGAGGGAGAAAATGAGAAAAATTAAGGATAAAAAACAGGGCCAGATTGAGAAAGTAAGAGAAAGAGTGATTGAGACAGGCAGGAGATGGAGTGGAAGAATGAGAGATGGAAAGAGAAAAAGTGAGAAAAAGAGAGGGAGAGAAAGAAAAGAAGAGATAGAGAGCATATAGGAATGAGTAAGGGAGAGAGAGGGAGAGAAAGAAAAAGAAATAGAGAAAGAGAGCATTAAGAATGAGATAGGGAGGGATAGGGAGGGAGAGGGAGAGAGAGGGAGAAAAAGAAATAGAGATAGAGAGCATTTAAGAATGAGATAGGGAGAGAGATGGACAGACAGAAGAGATAGAGTGGAGGAAAGAGAGATGGAGAGAAAGAAAGAGAGAGGGAAAAGAAAGAGAGGAATGTCTAGCATACTGACCTGCACGGTTCTCCTGGCATTGATTTGTTCCACCCTTAGTTTCTCCCATGACTGCTGCTGCTGGTACTATAGAGAAAAAAAAAAAATCACATAATTCATGTGAGAGACACAATGAAAGGTAAGGGGTAGACAAACATATGAATCCCATAAGCAATGGAGCGCCATTCTGCCACGACCAAGAGTTTCATTCTTGTTTGATTTAAGGAGACCAGCAGGGTGTTTCACCAAGCTGTTTGTAAGCAATGAATGACTTTACACACGACTGGTGACCTGTCCTTTTGCTAAATAAGATTCTCAATAATTTTGATTGCTACCAGTTTAAGTATCATCTCAACGTTAAAAACTCTTAAAAATGAGACAAAATCAAAAAAATAAAAGTCCTGTCTGACAGTGGGATACCATACCATGGACAGCACCAAGCAGAACTATTTTCTCTTGCAGAAAAGGCAGTAGATGTATCATAAAACATAGAATTGTGACCATGAAAAGTTTTGAGTGAAAATAACGCTGTATTTTACGACACTGATGCAATTGTCACGGTGGTGAGAAGTACAGTACATATGCCAAAAAGCTACCCCACAATGCCAAATGTGCATGTTTTTTTAAAATTTCAACCAGATTAGAAAGTAATCCGTATTTGAGGTACATGTACCTACAAATTTGTCCCTACCTTCTGAATATTCTTGCAGTGATTGCCGAGCCTCTCAAGGTCCAGTGGTATGGCGATCTTTGTGAATCGGTTGATCGCTAGTTCAAGCTTCTTAATAGGCTGCTTCATTTCTTCTGAAGAATCGTTATTCCAAGAGCTTGGGGTCTCACCAAACTCGGTCATGTTTCTTCATGGCTGTACCTTTAAAGCTGTTTTAACTAATGGGAGAAAATATGTAATCGTAAGAGCACAAGTATCCATGGGTAATTCTGTTTAAATTACCTGAACTTGTTGAAAGTGTCTCTTTGGAAATTTATTTTATTGAAAGGATGAGGTACGCAGATCGACAGGAAAACAGACAGCAGACAAGTCTTTCATCAGTTCCGGTAGTTTATTATAACAGCAACAAGATAGCAGCAAAACAGCAGACACCAAACAGCAGCCCCAAGGCAAGTTCATATGGTAGGTAGAGCCGTCCCAGGATGAGGGAAAAACCATGATGACAAAAACGTGATGACAAAAACAATGACAAATTTGATATCATGAACTTAACAGCGATTCAGCGATTTGCAACGAGTATCACGTATGTGCTCCAAAGATTGTACTAAAAAAATAAAATAATAATAATAAATACGTTTGAATATATTGCTTAATGTTTTGCGCTTGTAATTAAAACAAAACAACGCATAATACATTACGCGCGTTATACGTCATACGTCATGATAGACTAACATAACTACATTATCAAAAATCTGCAAACTTGCAACTTAACCTTTGTTTTCTTTTGAATATATTTGCACTAAAATGATTGACTACAATACTGAAATCTCCCTCACATGTCAATAAAATCGTGCTCTTTGAAGAACTGTTTTTGTATTGAAGATCACAGAGAATCTTTCAGAGAAACCACAAAGTTTGAATATTGCTCTGTAAAACATTGCATACTCTGTTCACTTGCACATTGAGCAGAAATGCGTGGGAGCCAGATTCAAGGGAGGGGACCACAGCACTTACGATCCACAATTTCAAATGTTAAAATCTTAAAATACATGTATTACTTTGCAAATGTGCATTAATTTTAGTCATTGCTTTGTCTCAATTCTGATATTTTGACTCACACTACTGGATGAGCTGCAAAAAAAATGCCACACAATCTCGGTAGCTAAGCACATGCACCACACGCTGCAGCACACATAGACCTACATGTACAAGCACTGTTGATCTCACGATGTAAACTATCTGCATGCTGTGCATGCAATCAAGCGCTAGCTAAGTAACAGCAATGCAGCACACACTTGAGCGTTGCCCCTTAACAACATGTGCAAGTGCGGTTTGTGTTCTTCCATTTGCATGTGTACATAAACATAGCTGGACAGGGAGCAGTGCATGCATATCATAGTGGAAATGCCGAGTGTCATTTGCGAAAACAGCAACCCATGGCATGAAAATGTTTGCAACCCCTTCAAAGGCTCCATTCGTGAAAATATCAGTACACCATACACAAATCATTTTGTCGCTCCTAAATGTGCGCTAATAAATCATAAGAGGGGAGGCGCCAGTATGGCTCAGCGCTGGGTGATCAAAATGCTCTGTTTTGATGATAACGACTCCTGAGACCTGACTTGTACTTTTGCCTTCTGCACGAGCATCACTGTTCTCAGCAGTAGCAGCAGCTGTCGTTTCACATCGCACTGCAATGCGTAAACAACGAACATCATCACATGATCACACACAGCACACCGACATGACCGAAGACGAATCGAAGACAAGTCATGGCACAATATGACTATGAAATTTAATACCTAGGTGTTCTTACTTGAGAAAGAAAATACTTATTTTAATTCACCTTTCTCGAATGTCTAAAATCACACTCCCTTTGGCTTCGGTTGATACAATTCAAGCAATTTGAAGCGTATTCTCACAACGTCGAGGATTGCACAGCTTTTCTTCGAGTCGATGTCAACAATATTTTGCGCAAGTAGGGTAGCCGTGACTTCAGGCCTCGGCATTATTGTTATACCTGATGTACATTCGATTTGGAAAGTTTGCCGACCACGAAAGGTCCATGGTTTGCCATAAAAATGTAAAAATCCACATCATTCGTTTGAAAGGGTATCATGTTCTCATTTGAGTGCAGTGTGAAATACACTAGCTAGACAAAATATATATACTTACTTGGGACATCCGATTTGTATGTAACTTATAATAAGTGTTCTCTTTGACAAGAGGCAATATTCTTATGGTAGCTCTTTCGACTTTATTTTGGTTTGATGTGTTCACTCGAGCTCAGCACTTTCTTCTTTCTATCCTGCTCATTATGTTAGTTTTGCATGCTTGTAATTTTCCTCACATGGGGCTAATAGTTACCCTCGCGTAAAAAAAAAATCATCATGAAAAATTCATGACCTAATAATGATTACTCATCACTACACTCTCCCACCATCTTGCTGCTGCTGTTGATTGGTCATTTTCAGGCGCATTTTCAATCACACTCGATTCTATACACGCCGGTAAGATTGCATCATGGAGCTGATATAGCTCCATATTTGCATCATCCTTTTCCAAGTAAGGGCTATATCATCATAGATCACAACACACATGCTGATGAGCTGAAGAGAAATTACGTCTCTTCATTTTTCAACTGCCTTTCGCTTTGTATTTCTTCTAATCATTCCGCCTGGATAAAACGAATAACATGCAGAACTATTATTCCCCGCTCTGTATCTACTCTCAATTATCCTTTTCACTCTCTCTTCTCTGTCTCTGACCGTCTGTCTGTCTGTCTGTCTCCCATTCATGTTCCCTTTCTCCTCTAGCTCCTCGTCAGCATCACTATTACCCCAATGTTCATCAGTATCACCATTATCACTATATAAGTAGCACACATGTTCCCAAGTCGTCATCCTCATTTTAACTTATTTCACCTCCCCTCCCCTTGTCTCGATCTATTTACCCCCTCATTCTCTCGATCCCACCTCTCCTCCTCTCTCTTTTCCTCCCTGTTTTCTCTCCCTCCCGCTCTCTCTTTCTTTAATTCTCCCCATCTCCCCTCTTTCTCCCGCCCTCTCCTTTTCTTTACATTTCCCCCAATATTTTTCTCCACCGTCTCCCCTCTCGCTCTTTGTCACTCTCCCTCTACTCGTTTCCCCCCCCCTCTCCCTCTCTCCTCTCCCCTCTCTCCCCTCCTCTCACTCTCCAGTCTCCTTTGATCTCACTGATCATTGATACTTCGTCCCTCACTGACAACTTTTACACATAGTAGTCTTTGTCATTATCTTCATTATCATCATGATCGTCATCATCACCATCATCATCATCATCATCATCATTGTCATCATCACTACCACCACCATCATCATCATTATCACATCATTAATCAACTCTATATCTCACATTAGAGCCCCTACTTAAACTTAATCAAGAATAGCTTACTTTAATAAAAACAATTCATTTGATTCCATCTATAGATATGTCATGTTTTATTTGCAAATCTTCTTGGTGATGTAACAGCACACACACATGCATGGGAAAAACAGTAGTGTACATGGCTAGAAGTCAGCGGGCAGTTTAGTCATTGAATGATATCTAAAGGGTTACTAAATTAGAAATATAAGTTATTATATAAGTGCGTTTTTTTCAAATTTTCATCAAAAAGAGACTTTATTGCGGCAAACAAAAGTGAAATTCGTTTTCAGTGGATAATTTTACATAGATTAGTGGGAACTTATTTTTCTAATTTAGTAATTAACCCTCTAAACATATTGAGCATAGCACCTCAAGTCATCCCATTCATAAAGACCGGTCCCAAGGGAAGCAGAAAAAGTGGTTTTTATGAACAGGTGTTTTTTTTTATAAACAGGTGCAATTGTATGCCTACCACTCTGAAATAATTCCAGTGGAGTGGTCTCTATAAAAGGTGCAATTATATGGAAACTGCTCTGAAATAATTCCAGTGGAGTGTTTTTTATGTTTTATTTTTTATTAACAGGTGCAATTGTATGCAAACTGCTCTACAAAAATTCAAGTGAAGTGGTCATTATAAAAAGGTACAATTGTACACAAACAACTTTCAATTAAGTGGAGGGGTCTGTGCAGACAGGCGGTCTTTATAGAAAAGTGGCCTTTATAGACATGTTTGAATGCACAGCCATAACGTCCAATAGTGCTGAATAGTAAGATACTGCACACTTGCAATGAAAACAAGTAATTTCAATCAGCATTTCCTTGAGAACCCAATAAATTTAATCTAGCACAAACCTATGATTCATCTCTTGATGTGTGAGAATATTCAAAATGACCCCAAATGACTGACTCTATGGAAGGTTTGGACAATGAACCAGTCTGAGCATAGGCTGTGTCTAGCTACATTGCAACAACCATGGTTTAAAACTATGGAATGCCATATCATGCAAAATAATTTATCCAGTCATTTATTTATATTAGAATATCAATCATCATCATAGCATTGAATATACTTCACAAAAGCTAGAGAAACAAAATTATAGCAAACTTTCCATGAAATTGTAACATGTTCTTGTGACTTTTGCAATAAGAAATAAGTATAATGGTGAAATTTAAATAAGGAGCAGTCCATATTGACATAAGAATTTGAAACCATAGTTTAAGTTAATCAGAACCTCAGAAGTGTGATGCTTGTTATTCTGAAGGTTCCTTAATCCAATCATCCAAAATCTGTATACCATACAAGGGGGCTCGTTTGTCATTCCATTTTTTACTTTTTAAAGTAATGAACCCTATTTCACTTTAGGAGAATCCAACCTTCAGAATAGAGGACCTTCGGAATAGCAAGCTGAAACCATATCACACAACCAACCAACCCATGACTACCAAGATCTTTTTGAGCCTCAATGTTGTGGAAGGTTGTTAGATTTGGATTTCAAAACAAACAAAATTATGCTCTTGCTTATGTTTAGAACTGAGTACAAAATGCAACTGAACTAGGTAGTTTTGAACTCATCTGATTGTAAAAGATTAAATGAACACACACCCAAGCTAGTACGGACCAACACATTGCAAATCACTATACAAAAATAAAAGAAGAAAAAAAATCCCCTTAAAAACAAATGTGAAATATGTACAGCTCTCTTCAAATATATATAAATCGTCTCCCTATCATTCCCATACACCATATCTGAAATAATATACATATTTTCTGTATGAATATTACAAAATATCTCAATCAATAATGTTCAGATTGTATTTACATGCATAGGTAGACAATGTGGAAGTGAACATAATGATACAAAGCAAAAACACATATTCCAATGGTAATATCTTACAGGGTGGAGATATTATGTGAGTGACGTACAAATGCATCAGACCCTTGCGTCTTTCTTTTGGTAAAGAAAAGTCTAAATTTGTATGCATTTTAGTATAATTTTATTCAATTTTCAGCATTTTATAAGAATAGCAATTTCTCTACAAAATATAAATGTTTATATTTCAATAAAACTATGAATATTAATTCATAATTCTATATACAAGTAGCATAATTTTTTTTTTATTCTGGAATGATATTTGACCTATATTTAACTCCAATTATAACCGTCCCCTCCCCACTGGCCATGAATTGTACTGTTCAGTCCCACATACTGCATTCAGTGTCCTCTTCACTAAATCTTTGGCTTCTGTACTCGTTTTCAAATCAATTGTGCCTAGA
Organism: Arbacia lixula; assembly: GCA_963669155.1. Classification (NCBI taxonomy): domain Eukaryota; kingdom Metazoa; phylum Echinodermata; class Echinoidea; order Arbacioida; family Arbaciidae; genus Arbacia; species Arbacia lixula. The sequence continues at coordinate 20,404,221 of OZ022595.1, read as the reverse complement.
ATATTTTTACTGCGGGAGTCAAATTGCAAACATTCTAAGAGCAAACAGCAACAAATGCAAAGAAAGATCAAAGTGAACATTATGGTACATCATTCGTGACCCTTTTCAACATTCCATTCCCCAATCAGAACAGTCGCATCTATTTCTTACAACTTTAAAAAAAAATAGACACCCACATATTTATAGTCAATGGCCACTCTTCTCTGTGAAAGTGTTCAGAACATGAGGTTGATACAGTGTTGCAATGAGAAACTGAAGTCTTGGAATAAACATTAGGGCAAGATTTCCCTCCTACATCTTCTAAGTATTTCCAATTGGTCTGTTCTTACCACTCGTATTTTCACATTCCAATACAAACACCCAACCTCAACAAAATCTGATCTTTTCACATTAATCATAAGCACAAATATATCATTTTATAAACCTAAATAATTAGTTTATAGAATATAATCAATGATTCCTCCTCACATCGCAAGTTCACATACAAAAATAATTTAATTGGTAGCCTTGGTTCTAAGCTAGGGAGTCTTTTTTTTCTGACAAACTGGTGCAATCAGAACAGAGTCTGGTAAAATAGGTAAATAATCTCTCTTTGCCTTCCTTCACACTTGGGCAAGGGTGAAAGGATGCTTACAGTAGTCTTTGTGTCCAGGCTTAATTTTGATAGCAGTGCATGGCCTAAATGTGTTAACGCACACAGTGTACCAATTGACTTTACAACCTAGAACCAAGGTGATTTGATAACAAGCGCAACACAACCTGTCTCCAAGACTTATCATACGCATCCAGTTGCTAACAGGTTATTTCAGTGATTTGGTGGCACTTAAGGGTATCTAGTCAAAGCAATGTCATTTTGTAAAGAACCATAGGGACTACTGTGTGATAGTGCTTATGGAGTATTTGATCCCCATCCCCAAGTCTTACAAATTGTGGGGGTAGGATAAGCAATGAACACTTACTCAAGGGCCAGTCTGTACCACAAATAATTACTTACATTTAATAGCAACTTCACAATTAATTGCAAATCTACTGTCCATTGCAACTGTCTGTGCCACATAACCTTCATTGCTATCTATTGCAAGTCCAAGCCAATAAGTAATTTTGCATTAGATTGTATAGTTACGATAGAGCCACACAAGCGACAGTCAATTTCCAATGTAGGTTACAATCCATTTCTGTGGCAAGTTATCGATTCCTATCAATCAAACAATTGATAGATTGATCGTATGATAGATATATTAGACAGCCGCTGTAAGGTGTTTAAGAAATGCAGCTCTGTTCATTTCGAAAATGCATAAGAATGACACATAAATGTTGCGATAATTTCCAGTGTAAACAACCACCAGACGGCTCTTGCTTGCTTTGTTCTCTACGTGGTTGTTGACATGCTAAGTAATACTGACTACCATTGTTCTTTGCTAACAAAATACTGCATTAGGTTTAGGTTGCAAATAACATCCATCCAAGTGATTTTAATATTACTACACAGTAGTAGCTAGCACATATTGTTGGCATGAAACTTAACAGCATCTAAGGAGGTTTTGTGATGAAAGTGAATAGAAAGCTGTGATGGTGAACTGGTTTTTATATTTAGAGGGGGGGGGGGGGGAGATAGACAGTAATGTTATGAAAATGAAAAGGGGAAATTAAGAAAGGGGAGAAGCAGAAGGTAAAACCTCATGATGAGGACAGACAGATAGAAGAAGGAATAGAGAGACTGAGAGTACAGAGGGTAAAATTTATTGCAAGAAATGAAGAGAGAAATAGGGTAGGTTGAGAGAGAGAGAGAGAGAGAGAGAGAGAGAGAGAGAGAGAGAGAGAGAGAAATGTGTGTTTTGGGGTGTGGGGGAGGAGGGGAAGGGGAAACAGAAGAAAGGTATGGAAATACAAAAAAAAAGAGATAGAAAGAGGAGAAAACATCAGCAAAATAAGGAAGAAATTGAGAGACAGACAGACAGACAGACATAACTTAATGAACTTCTGGATGTAGTGTATAAAACTATGATAGCAAACAATAAAGCACCAGTCAATTGTCCTGGCAGGTGATGAACAAATGTGAGCCAAATGTTCTTATTTACAAGCAATTACTGAAAAAATCTACCTAAGAGTGCCCAGAAGGAGCACAGATGTAGCTACTTTGCCTAATTTGCATAAGACATTTCCTGTACCTAACCTTATTGCACTCTACGTTTTGTTCACAGCTCAAACAGCACACAAATTGAGATGCATGAAAATAATCAAAATTATATAAACCAAATCAGGAATAAAAAGGGCCAGCATCCAATTTCTGGGGTTGGGCCCTCCACAGTTCGCCAGGGGACACATAAGTTATGTAACAATTAGCCCCCTACGAGCTTTATTACTATGAAACAGTATGTCATATTATGGAAGTAAACAATGGTTCCAATATAGTCTAGTATGTGTATCATGGAGTTGAATTGCATCTATTCAATTCATGAAATTATAGGTACAATTATGAAATAGAGAGAGCATTTTGCAATTTAGAGACAAAGTTAACACTTAAAAGAGTATACAGTAGAGTTGAACTACAACTTAGAGTAAAACAATGTATGTTACCAGTCTGAGTTCAAATGTGGGATTGGTAAGTGATTTTACAGCCCATAACACATCTTTCACATGCTCTCACTCATATACACACACACACCTACACACACACACACACACACACACACACACATAGACATTCACTCACACACAGATTTTTACCATAAGAAAACTGATATAATAAATGTTGCGGTTGTATATATACATATTCAAGGTTTGAAGGAGATAACTATGAAAATGTTTAAATATTTCCTCTCGTTCTCAAAATTGACTTCATTAAGGAATGATCCACACAAAACATGCAATAGCATACATTAGCTAAATATGAATATATACGTCAAACATTTGGCATTCTGATAACACGTATCATATTTCATTTTCTGTATCTGCACACAACAATCCAAATTCACATGAAGCAAATAGAGTCTTCCATTTTTATACTTTCATATAATTCTTCCACCATGTACAAAAAAGTAAATTCTCTGCAATCTGTATAAAATATTTACACTTCTTCCACACAAGTTTTACCTTTTGTAATTTGTGATAATTACATTAATTCATTTACTTTTTTGAGTATCTAATCATACCTGCGCCCTGGCTTCACTAGCCTTGGTTTTAGTAATTCATGTTCCATTTGTCATCTGTGGGCTAGGATGAGTGTGTGGAAAATCGCTTTGGTAGGTCCCTGTTCACTTCAGATTCACTTGAGTAAATATGTGCACTCCCTGACTGATATTCCACATCTTGTATCAACCCAGTTCAACTAGTAGCACAGATTGTACTGACTTGAAATTAATTGGCCTGAATCAAGATTAGAAATGAGTTTGAAACTTTGTGCCAATATGACACAAGCTGGAATGACTTCACCCAAAGCCTTTACAGGCCTCAGAGAAAAACCAGCTTGTAAGCACCAACAGTATGCCAATGAGTCGGAGCTAATTACAAGTGAGAGATATTGATAACTCGTCAAACCTTTGCACCAGACTTGGCAAAGTGTGAGAGTTGCTTTACAGTCAAAGCTTCCAACAATCCATATCATACTAATCACATCTCTTAAGTCAAAGTGGTAGTACAGGTATAACATTAACTGGTGATATGCCAGTTATACCTCTATACAAAGCCATTGAACACGTAGCTGGTATATCCCTGTGACTCCACACTTAATCTATTTTTTGTATGGTATTACATGTAGACGTGACTGCCCAAGATAGAATCTCCTCATCTGTACACTGGCTATAATACATGGCATCCAAAAAATGTCCACAGCTCAACATCCCTAACAAGATATTTATTTCAAATGATAAATAAGTTGCACATGTTTTTACACTGAAAGTCAAGGTGATGTTTTGCTTTTGATTAAGTCTTCACAAGCCAGGGATGCAGAGCTGCAACACAGAAGCACACCAAACACAGCAAGCATGGCTTTCTCTGACACTGAATGAGTTAAAACACCTCAGCAATTTAAAAGGACAAAGCATATCTTCCCCACTATATCTAGCAGCTTATTCATAGACTTTTTGTTTATACACCTGCAATGAAAGTGATTTTGCCTGTAATGAAAGTGATTTTGACACTTACCCTGTCAACTCTGAAAACGGAGAGTTTTGGCCATCTCATCTCATAATCTGACAATTTTTCCATCTTGAAAATAGTTAAGAGTTATGATACACTTTCCACTGTTCATTTACTGTTCTCTTGTATCTATAATTCTGCATAGTTATAGGTATAAAATGATGTACAGTCCTACATACTTTGCTCCATGTTTGTCTATCTATCTCTCATGCATGTACATCATACCAGGCATTCTTTGGCTCTATAGTGCTTTGGCAAAATATGGTTTACAGTCATACCATATGTACAATTTCCACTATATAAAGTCCAAAATTAAGTTATCTGAGGTATTATGACTTATCATGGCTGCTTCTTCCTTGTAGCCAAACCTAGCAGTGTTGTGCTTTGGAGGAGGTCTTCGTACATAGTTGTGTCAAATTTGAGTAAATACACAAACCTTAGATAACTGATATTGCAAAAAAAAATGATGCAGGTGTGGTATTCTGAGAGAAACGTATATAGAAACAAACTTGGCCAAATGACCAATCACAGTTATGAATCAACACTTTATCTGTTCTTCACCGAGTATTTACGTATTTGCGGGCTGGCTTTTCTCCACTCAGATACTGAGCAGCATGACTCCCATACAATCTGCTGCTTGGAAAATAGATAACAGGCTGTGATTACGGGACAAGGATTCATATACCCCCAAAATCTAACCATTAGCAATGGGTTAAGCTCATTCTTACAATACCACACTGGGGAAAAGGTAGACTATTCAACGTAGCCATACATGTATGGACTTAGCTGCTCTCTGTGGGGTTATCTTAGTCTACAAGTACAGTCAGACCTATCAGTGAGAGAAGTCCAATTAAAAAAAAAAAGAAAAAAGGTTTCTAAAGGAAGAATGAAGTCTCAGAAATAAATACACTCACATACATAACAAATTGTAAGTGTAAGTGAGAGAATTCCATTTTATAAAGGTTTCTACATGTCATTTCAATGCCACTATGCAGAGATCTGTGCAAATTGAAGATTAAAGCACAAAGAAATACATTCACAAATATAACAAAATACTAAAAAACCCTAATTAATCCTCCTGCTACAGTGAGTGACTTTAGAATGTAGTATAGTTGTGGTAATGATAATCAATTCATATAAAAAAAGGTGTCAAAAACAGGGCACAAATTCGGTGCTAAAAATATATATACAACGACGCTGTAATGATTACATTCTTTGTGACATGGTAAGTAGAAAATTCACACTTTATCGAGCCCTAAGCATGAAGGAACCAACTGGTCAATGTTTGAATTCACTGGGAATTCGAGAAGTCAGGAGTTGAAGGGTTAAACAACAATTTTGCTTACGATCAGATGACAATAATAATGGGAGCTGTTTCTTCCTAGCTTTATCTCTATATAGACGTGCCATATCCTGTGATTTAGCCAGACGGTCATGAAGTGCTACTGCTCTCTATCCTGAGCTCAATGTCCAGATCTATCTGACAAGATTTATCATGGAAGTAAACGTTATGCACAATCTTTGGATAAAAACTACCTGTGACCAGAGATCCAACCAACCTAGCACCAACGAATGGAAAACTAAAGATACTTCCATTGATTGTATGGTTGATAGTGCAACTCTAGCTTTCCAGGCAAGAAGTGTCTATCAAATTTGATTACATAAGGAAAAACATAAACATTCCGATTAAACTTGTGTTCTTTTTTTTTTATACTGCACTGTTAGTCTTTTACCATTTGGTCTAATTCCCATTTTGTCTCCAAACACAGGCTTATATTCAGCAGTAAAAAGTAAGTGATTTAGAAGTGGTAATAATTACTGGGCTTAAACCCCAGGTAGACCTGTTCTGCCATTATCCCCAGATCGAGATTTCATTTCATTACAATGACTTTTGTAATTTTCAGATGACTCTTTCCTAATATCCCGAAATCAAATAAGAAGGTGACCATGGTCATGGCAGAATGGTACTCCGTTCATTACAGGACCAGGGCCCTGTTGCATAAAACTTACCATTGATGGGAACTTTGCTTCCAATGTCAACTTCTATGGAAACCTAGAATTTGATTGGCTGTTACTATTGGGTGTTACTATGGTAGTTAACATTGATGTCACAGTTGCCATTAATTGTAAGTTTTATGCAACGAGGCCTGGAAGTCTTTACCACTACTACTCCTTATCTTAAAGTTCACTTCATATCAAAGGGCAGTTCCAAGTTTTTCCTTGCAGACAAAATGGAGATTAAGCAATATTGGGAGCTATTCAGCGACTGAAAAAAAAGAGTAACCTGTTTTTTTTCATAAGTGATGAAAAAACTTGAGATGGAAATGGAAAAGCGTACACACATGTTAATAAATAATAAATAAGCATGACCTATCAGCCAAAGCGTTATGAATAGAAATACAAAGTTACTGTTTTAGCGTAACCAAAATGAAATAACAAATTGAATAACGATTAAGAAGCACACATGACTGAACAGACATCCATTTAATTATAGAGTAAACACTTCTTTCTTCCAAATGAGTGGATATTGCAATGTACCCTTATAATAAGATTCAGGATAAAACACTGGCCACAGAAATAAGTTTACAGTCATAACATACCGTATGCACATGTGCGCACAAATGTTAACCTGTTATGCAAATGAGTTGATGCACCAATAGGTAAACATAATTACATAAGCAAATGAGCTGGTGCGTACATTTGTACACATTTTACCGGTTAGGCAAATGAGCTGGCTCTTACATGTGTTTGCATGTTAACCTGGCATGCAAATGAACTGGCGCATACGTGTGTACACATGTTGAACGCTTATGCAAATGAGCTAATGCATACATGGGTTATAAATACAGTCTCTTAAGAGTTGAGCGCAAAATGAACATCAAATATGAAGTTTGTGTGCTGCATACTTGGACATAATAATTAAGAAATTATGAATACTGTTAAGTCCTGAATAAAGAAAGACTACATTGATGAAAATAAAGCATCTCCTCTTTGGCTATGCTGCTTCACGGCATGTCCATCATTTTGTCATCCTCATAGCTGTCTGGTTCAAGGAAGGACGCTGGTCGCTGAATGGCCCAATCAACGAGGGCGTATGACAGCTTTGGGTCGGCCATGCCATACCAGAATATCGTCCACTTGCTATTGCTCCAGCTTCCCTCGCACCGCTTGAAATACCTGAGGCAAAGGAGGAAGTTAGACAGGTCAAGCAACTGCATCAATAGTCTCTATTTTAATTCATTCAATTCAATGACAATTCATTAGAGGAAGTTATTCATACAAATACACATATGAGTAGCAGAAAAAATTAAAAATCCACCATCAGGAAGATTTGGAAAATTTCATCAGAAATCAGGGAAATGTCTATCAAATGCATACAGCCCAATGACAATAATCTATCAATAATCAGGGAGATTGGGTGATATGATGGAATCCAATGCAGTATTACTGGCCTACTTTCAGGGAGTCTCCTGCAAAATCAGGGAGACTTGGCAGCTCTGGAGTAGCATTAAAAAATAAAATGACCTAAATAATAAAAAAATGGTACATCAAACACTCATACAGGTGTGAGGGTGAGGACTGAACAAGATCATCTGGCAGTTCTTCATATCTCCAAGTCTGACATGAAACGGGTAAGGGGAAGCAGAGGTAAAAACTACAGGACCATTTAGAAATCAATGGAATGCCATTCTACCACTTTGTCTGTATACCAAGACAGCATCATCACAAACTTACAGAAATAATGAAATCAAAGGAAATTTGGACATGGTGATGAGAACAGAACAGTTCTGTAATAATTACGGCCTTTTATCATGAAAACTTCTACTCCTTACCTCTAATGTTATACTATATACCGGTACTGCAATATAATTTGGAAAAGTGCGTTTCTCTTACAACCGGTATTGAACTAGTACATGTACCATACAGTTTACTTAGAACATGTACACAACTTACCATGGATTGATTTTGTTGTTACTTCTTGACCTCCAGAACAGCATTCCAAAGTCCCGTCGTAGATTGTCCCACAGCATCTCACTTGTTCCTTCTCCCTACAGGCAAAAACAGGAGGTGAACATTTGAGGATGTCATCAATCCAAGCGAGGATTTTGTTTCACATTTACATGTAGGCCATATTCATGACGTACAGATAGAGTTCACAATACCCCCCCCCCACCCTGTCCCCTCCCCCTTATCCCTTCCCCCTCCTCAAGGTATAGTTTGAGGTAACAAATGATTTGATATGTCTGTATTACTCCAGCAATTTTTCTTTTATTTAGGTTATATTTTCAAAACAAATATGAAAATAAAGGCAATTTGTATATTTACAGATTCATGAAGAGGCTACAATAAACATTTCTTGAAATACAGACGTATAAAGCAATGCATAATTAGATTTTATTGAAAGGGCTTTCTCAGGTAATTTCAATTTACAAAGAAATTTTAGGCATACATCCAGTAATAAGGATAGCGTGCTCCATCCTGTAAATGAACAAAAAACAAGTCAGACAAAAATCTTGGAACCAGGCAGTAAAAAAAAAAAAAAAAAAAAAAAAAAATGGGACTCTTTCGGGTATTTGTTTCCATGTTGTCGTGTCTTGACCCGTAAACTAGAAAAAGCTTGCGCGGTTAAGTCCCTGCCAGGTAAGCAGTAGATTGCAGGTTCAAATCCCGTCTGGTTCCAAGATTTTTGTCTGACTTGTTTTCGTTCATTTACAGGATGGAGCACGCTATCCTTATTACTGGGTGTATGCCTAAAATTTCTTTGTAAATTGAAATTACCCCAGAAAGCCCTTTCAATAAAATCTAGCCGAATTGTCCCTACGGCATGAATATTAATGACTCAGATGAAATGAGACTCTCTCGGGTAATTGTTTCCATGTTGCCGTCTCTTGAAGATTTTTGTCTGACTTGTTATTCGTTCATTTACAGGATGGAACACGCTATCCTTACTACTGGGTGTATGCAAAGCATAATTGTTGCTATGATTCTGGAAGTAAAATTAAATTGTGTCTACTTTAAAATGTTTCAGGAAAGGAGGTATAAATAAAAGCATAATTGTATTTGCACAACTATTTATTTAAATTAGGCCTGCAAACATGATACTACAGGCAGGAGTGGATAATACAAACATTATTTTAACACGAGCGAGCAAGCTTTACCTGTGTCTGTTGACTAATGGAGAACTTGTCTAGGTACAGCACGTCATGCACACCCTCCTCTTTAGTGATGATAGCCACAGCATTATAGCCCTCAGAAAGATAGATGGTGTGCAATCGTGCGGGCAGCTCATTGATGTAGTTTTTCTTCAGCACTCGTCCAAATGATCTGATGTCATGCAAAGATAAGATAAAAAGATGAGAAGAAAATTAATATGATGGCCCGGTATTGAAGCCTTCAGACAAGTAGAGGATGTGCAGTTGCTAATTTATGTAGCTCTTTTCCAGCACTCGCTAAAAATGATGATAATTTAGGCATATACTGTACTGGGAAGACAAAAAACCCCTTTAAAATGTGATCGTGACCAAGTCTTCTTACCAATTCCACTTTAGAACCTTGCTGAAAGTTATTTGCCCTCAAATGATCCATATTTGGAGTAATTAGTGATTAAATTACAAATCCTCAAAATGTTTGGGCTGAACAATTTGAGGATTTGTAATTTAATCAGTAATTACTCCAAATATTGATAATTTGAGGGCAAATAACTTTCAGCAAGGTTCTAAACTGGAGAGTACATAAATCTAAGACCATTGGCAAGAAGACTTGCTCACGGTCACCTTTTGAAGGCTTTTTTTCTTCCCCGTACAGTATATCCTCTTTAAATATGTTGAATATAAAGAAAAATAAAGATAAAGAAGAACCAGAAAACAATGGAAGATAATAGTTTTATGTAATAGGAAGATAACAGTTCAATAATAAATATTGAAATAAAAACATGGGTTCATGAAAAAAATCCCAATGATATCAAACAAGAAGATACCAGTTAGCACATTTCTACAATCTTTGAGAGAAATAAACATACACTCACACATGTGAGTATTTACATGGCCGACATTGTGTGGGTTCTTCAACAGCACAACACAATAAGAGCATTTATTTTGTCAACATTGTGGGGTTTCTGAACAATGGAGATAGCAAAAGAAAACCCGAACAATGACGTGAAGGAGAGTTTATAGTAAATATTGACATACAATCTTGATCAACATCTTTTATAAAGAAATAGAGAAGAAAATAGTCTGTAAGAGGAAAGATAAAATTACAATATAAATTAAGAGGCCTCAGTTAATGCATTTCTTCAAACTGGAGAGAAATAAACACACACTCACACATGTGAGTATTTACATAACCGATATCATGTGGGTTCTTCAACAGCACAACACAATGAGAGCATTTATTTTGTCAACATTGTCGGGGTACAAACTCATCGTTGTGGAAGATTTGAACAATAGAAAGAACAAAAGGGTACCGAACAATGAAGTGGTTGTGAGTTTGTGTACACACAAAACAGAATAGAATACAGAAGATTACATGAGTGCCATTCTCATTGGGCTTTAAAAAATCGCGAAGTTAGGGGACCGGGACAATAGGAATGTTCGGTATTTGGTAGTGTTTCCACTGTGATGACAAGACCAAATTCTGTAAATCACTCATGAGCTACATGTACAAGAACATAATACATACATATATACATACATACATACATACACACATACATACATGTAGGATATGTAGGACTAGCTTGTGAAATATGACACTTTACATGAACAGGGGATTCATAAATTGCATGAATAATTACTAGTTGATAGTACACACGTATCTCTCACACTCAGCTTCTTTCTGAAATACCGATTAAATTCGACTTAACTGATTGGCTAAATGAAGTCACATGTCACAGTAATAAGTCTGCAATTATGTAGCCATAATGAATGCTTGTGGACTGAAGTAACTAAGCATAAATATATTAGGCTAACATCATGAATGTAGAAGACAACACAGATACATATATTGACATGGTTGGCTCCTCTATATGATATATCAGATGTTGCGATTAACATCACACACTGTTCAAACCGCATTCTGTCATGTTCTATCCAGCTGCAGGCACTATTAATGCTCACCATAGGCAGCATAAATGTACAATGAGACATATGCTGCATGTAAGAGGCATGTGCGCACACACACACACACACACACACACACACACACACATGGTATTGTCTTATGGAGGGTAAAACACATGATGCCTGTTTTTTGTTCTATTTTTATTGTTATTTTGCCAAAGTAACAAAAAACAACAACAATAATACATCTAGTAACATCTTAGAACTATAAAACAAGCATCTGCATACACCCACACACAAAAGCTTGCTACCAGTTTTTGTTTAAGGCTGGTCAAGAGCTATTGTCGTTAATCTGAGTTAATTTAACAAAGAAGTATGATCGTGTTATTTTGCAGCTGCTTTCATATATATCACCTACCCTATTGGTAACCCTATGGAGATGATCACATAGGCCTGTGCTCTCAATAGAGGTTTAATGCAAACAGTGTACTAACCCTGGTCTAACATTATGGGATGCAAAATAAATTGTTTGATGCTAACCCCAAATCATTGATTTTCATCACAGAATTACAACATTGGTCGATTTAAATTATTTGATGTAATAACTATGTGGACAAACTCAATATACCATAGTGATTCCAAGGACAACAAATAATTATATTACAGATCAATAATAATGTTTCATGTTGTTTTATTTGGCATCCCATGAAGCTAGTCCAGGATAAGTATTTAATCAATAATGATGTTTCATGTTGTTTCATTTGGCATCCCATGAAGTTAGTCCAGGATAAGTATTTAATCAATAATAATGTTTCATGTTGTTTTATTTGGCATTCCATGAAGTTAGTACAGGATAAGTATTTAATCAATAATGATGTTTCATGTTGTTTTATTTGGCATCCCATGAAGTTAGTCCAGGATAAGTATTTAATCAATAATAATGTTTCATGTTGTTTTATTTGGCATCCCATGAAGTTAGTCCAGGATAAGTATTTAATCAATAATGATGTTTCATGTTGTTTCATTTGGCATCCCATAAAGTTAGTCCAGGATTAGTACACTGTTCACATTAAACCGCATTAAACCATTCTTTATAACCACAATGTAGGAATATTAACAGATTGTTTGAAGGGGCTCTCATGTTCACCACAAGGGCTCCCTTCTGCATTATCAAGAGCCGCTGTATAATTTGTTTAATGCTTTTCATCCTGGCGATGTGGTGTACCACTGAATACAAGAATCACTCCATGCATAAATGTTCTTTTCATATGGACATAGCTATCACTACATGCACGATGTTCTCTTCATGTGAATGTGGCTCATGGAAGCCAATGTTATGAGACATACCAGCTGCGTGACAGCTGACTGAATGTTCCAAGACAGTCAGGAGGAAGAAGAAGTGTGTCTTGGATCAAATTACAAAATTATGGCATTAAGGACAGATGATCGGCAGCAGCCCAGCTGCTGACATTCTCAACATTACTCAAGCAGTGTGAACAGCAGGGTCTCAACATGTGTTGCTCTCTAATGCTTCCGGCAGCACTGTTCTCACGGCTGATGTGTCTTAATTCCAAACCGTGTAATGCGTATCATTGAATGATTTATTGAACAAAAGTCATACTCGCAGCCCAGCAGCTGAATTACTCATGATTTTAAACCAGGTAAAAAAAGATGGCAACAATAATGGGTGTTCAGTATGTACTTAATGGTAACAATGTAATATACTTCAAATATTAACAATAGTTGTAAAAATAATAATTCAGAATTTCTTGATATACATGTATGCTTTACCATTGTTGTGTTTCCTTTCTTCTTTTCAATCTAATTGTGCAATGACACAGGACACCAGCAGATCATTAAAAAATAACTCTTTTTTTTTTTTAGTTCAGTGGATAATTACTAATGGTTACATCTTTGAAATGATATATGCATACAAACAAATTTTAAAACATAGTCTTAAAAATACCAAAGATGCGAGCTTAGTCGTTGCTTTATCTTGCCATCAATATTTGATAGCTTTTGCCAGGTACATGCTGAATTTGTTTCCAGCATACCTAAAATGACAGACAGACAAACAAACGATATTTTGATGGGGTTTTGATCATCACTGACCTGGTTATCAGATGTATAAGTCTCTCCTTGTCTACATCATCAAGACTGTAGTACTTCTCTATCCTCTCTGTGTTCTTGAACAGCGTCCCTGAACCTGAAATTAAGGAGAAAGAAGATAACAATCAAAGTTACAGTTAAAAGTGCAACCATTGTTATCAGTAGATATCACTCATCAACGCATAAATTAATGAACGCTCACAGATAAGTCTTTGATGAGCTTAGGAGGATAAAGAAGATCAAGGGGAGGTGATCCAGAGAATGGAGGTGGTGGAAGATTAAAGAGGAAATAGTGGAAGAAACAGAATGAAAGAATCTGGGCACAGAGGGTGCATCAAATGGAATGGAGATGGAAATAGAGAAACAGAGGAAGAGGAGACGAGGAAAAAGAAGAAGAAAAAGTAACACAGGAGGAGTTCAGACGTAGAATAGGAGGGACTGGTAGAAGAAAGGAGTGTCAGAAAGCGAATATGAGTGACAGGGGAAGGAAAATTAAAAAATGAAGAAGGAAAAGGGAGGAGAGGATATCAATGAAAAACAATGAAAAGGAATGGCAAAAACTCAATACTAGTAGGAGGCTGAATGAGAAATACATCTCACCATGATGGGTGAAGAGTTCTGCTAGAATGCTCTCTGGGGAGGTGATGACAACACTGGACATGGACGGAAGCTCTTTCAGCATGGTGGTGATGTCCTGGATGCGGCTCTGGCAAGAATCAGTACACCACGGCTCATGCACCAGGGAGTCTACATCGGCTGGTACATGGACCTGGGGGATCACCTGATGAGGATTAGAGATATTGTCATGGTGATGAGAATAATGTTAATAAAATGCACAAGAAGCTGGAAAAGGAGGAAGAAGAAGAGGTAGAAACATGGAGAAGGTGATGAAGGAGGAGAGTAAGACGAAGGGAAGAAGAAGGGGGAAGAAGAGAAGAGGATGGAGAGACAGGAGTAGAGGTAGGAGAAGAGGAGGAGGAAGAAGGGGAGGGGTGGAAAAAGATAAAACAAGAATGATCAAGAAAAGAAAAGGAATAGCAGTTAATAATCAGTGCACCGTGGCTCATGCTTTACGGAGTCCACATTGGCTGGTACACGGACCCCTGGAGTATCTGTAAGCTAATATTGTAATTGATATGAACAAAGTGACATCATGGTATTAATATCAAGAGAGAGGGAACAGAGGAGAGGAGGCAGATTAGGAAGAAGAAGAGGGAGGAGAGAAAGAAGAGGGGGAAGAGGAGGGAATAGAGGAGAGAGAAGAGGATAGATAGGAGGAGAGAGATGGAGGAGCAACATCAGCCGAAACATGGCTCTGACAGTGGAAAAACAAGTAATTTTTAAAATCCAACTACATTTTAAATGATAGTTGCAATGCAACAATATATATGAGAAACTCAGGAGAAAAATGTGATATGTCATCCATCTGGGTACGGGCCTTGAAAAGCATATTGAGTGTCCACATTCTATTCTCCCGTGGGATCAAGAGGTTTAATACAGGGAAGCAGAGAAGGAGAAAAAAAGGCAACAATGTTTGTTTACCTCTCCTGCTCCATCTAGCAGCCCGCCCTTGTTGTTGAGTAGTAGCACCTTGATTGGTTGGACAGCCTTGGCTATCTCTGCCGTGGCATGGGAAGCATCTATACTGACTAGCTGGGAGCTGGAGGTCTCACCGATGGACGACACAACCGGTATATGCCCAGATCTAAAGACACACATAGACATCAGAGGAATATAAAGAGTTCTAATCTGCACCAACAGATGCACCTGAGACCAACCTCTCAACTAAGTTCAATCAACACAAATGGATATCAAAGAAGTTAAATCATATTAATTTGTATATCTGTATATAGTTCAATGAGTCGTATACTTCATGTGGTGAATATAGTAAAAGGTTATAATTTCGAACTGACAATTCAAAAGACATGCCTTCCAAATGAAACACGTTGCTTCATTTGAGCAGGGATTACATAGATTTCACCTTTCACCCTCTCCCCTTCCTACAAACAAACCAATTCTTACCCCAAGCACCATTCTAGCAGCTCAGTATGGATATGTAACGCCCTTCCCTTCAACCCTTCTCCTTTAATGGCATCTGCCTGAAACACGTTGCTCAATTAGAGCAGGGATTGGATGGGTTTCACCCTCAACCTCCCCTCCCTATCTCTACCCCTTCCCAGTACTACAAATACATCCATGCTTACCCCAAACACTATTCTAGGCTCAGTTTGGACATGTAACACTCTTCTATTTGACCCTTCTCCTCTGACAGCATCTGTCTGGAACATGTTGCTCCATGAGAGCAGGGACTGGACAGGTTTAACACTTTATCACTTACCCTAAGCACCATTCTAGAGGCTCAGTGTTCACATGTAGCACCCTTCCCTTCGACCCTTCTCCTCCAATGGCCTCTGCCTGGAATACGTTGCTCCCTGAGAACAGCGGGTGGGCGGGGGCTCCACTGGCCTCCAGAAAGTTGACCATGGTCATTGTGTCGCTGGTCACACGACTTCTACTGGCCTGCGGGTTCAAAACACAGTCACACCTGTTTATATAGACCATTGCCTATCAAGACCAATACCTACAAAGACCACTTGTCTATAGATACCATGATCAATAAAGACCATTGTCTGTAGATACCAATATCAATATAGACAATTGTCTATAAAGACCACTGTCTATAAGGACCAAAGATTTCTCAATGTGAATCTCTTCAGAATAATTTGCAAGTAATTTAACATGCTTATCAAACCCACCTGTCCATAAATACAGCTTCTCCTGCTTCCTTCAGAATGGTCTTTCAGGTTTCAATATAAACATATATTACAGCCTCTTGACAGAGGCAACATGAGTGCTTGTAGCCCACACAATATTCCACATGTTTTCTAGACAGTCATGAAACATGAACATGTCTATTCTGTTTTCCTTTAAATCTTCACGTGCCACTTATGGATTAGCTTCAAGGTGTCTGGCTTACAAATGCATAAATCTGAGACTTCTTCTTTTAACTTGCATACCAACTTTTCTATTACATCCCCTCTTTGATTCCCTGTGACTTGTTATTATTTGTCTTACTCTCCTTCTCTCTCTTCCTCTTCCACTTTCTCTTCTTCTCATTTTCCTCCTCTGATTCTGTGCATAACTTCCTCAGACTTGCCTGAAGCTCCTGGTCTGACATGTCGCTGCCTGCTGGAAGGGATGCTCCGTGGACCACCAGTAACTTCATGTCGTTCCGGTGCAGGAATGCTAGGTTGGAGCTCAATGCCTCCAGCTGGACACAAGGAAACAAAGTACACACAAAAAAATGAGTGGGACTGCTATAAATCAAGCGCCAAAAAGCAGACTTGATATCTGAGCAGTGTGATTGCTCATGTGAAGTACTACAGCATTAGAAAGGGTTAATATGTTTCAGAACCACAAATGATTGAACAGCATTTGTGATGATAGCTGCGCACAAGAAAGAAAAGTGCATGTACTTGCACAATTATGACTGCAAATAGCTCTAGTATATTGGGCCTTGAGCTATATGTCAAACTATTAGTCATTATAAGAACAGGCCATTGGTACAAATGCTTCATTACTGGGTACTGTACAAGAAGGGACACACCATCAACCAGCAGTGAGTGGCATGGTGTTTCTGGTCTGAGAAAATAGGGTATACCAGCATGAATGAGACTCAAAAGGTTAAGTGATAAGTACACCGTAGTGCCAATAGTTTAGTTATCAAGATTTTCATATTTCTTGCTAGTATTTGTCACACATCCCTTTTCAATATTCCACTCATATAAGTATATCTAGCCATTATACTTTTATGTATAAGATATTCTTACATTTCACCACATATGCTCCATTTAAGCCACCCTATACATGTCCAAATTCAAAGTTTGAGAATCCCTGATGTATAACTTTATGAATCAAGCACCCTTGACAAGATTACTATTGTATTTTGTACAAATGATTAATTCAAACAATTAGGCTTTGGCCCCATAACACAGTCTGACATGTATTTATATGAATCAGTGATTCTGGTCAATTTTTGTTTACGCTGTTATGACAGAAAAGCATCTTGAAAAATATTCATATCCAACAGCCATTTCACCACACATACTTTTATGACCCTAATTTACACAAGGACTGAAAATAGTACTCTGCTTCTACAGGTTTAAGTCATGTTGTTGCTTTCAACCAAAATGCCAGGTATTGTTATAGAATAACCACATTTTCTAATGATGTATGATATGTGTCCATGTATGCAGAAGACCAGTGCAGTATTATACTGTTTTTAAGAATGGCTTTTAAAGAATCCAAAGAGCTGCGACATTCCAACATTCCCGTGAGCCTGGTCATTACATCGTGGCTCTACTGTGAGCTCATCAGACAAAATCAATACAACTATTCCTCTTTCCCTGCCCTAGAGCAGGTCTACAATACTGGGGCAATTTCTTTAATCCTTTCTCCAACCCTCTCTGTCTTCAGCCTTCATCATCATTACATCATACATCATTCTGCACCTTAACATATCCTTTAATCCAGTATCTTAATCCCTTTCTATCTGGACCTCTATGGTTTCATCCATTATTTAATCACTCTTTGTCTTGATCCTTTTTCTTCATTACATCCTAAATAACTCTGTGTCTAAACATTTTCTTTAACCCAAACAAACTAATTCCTTCCAGGGTCTGAGTGCATCAGCTTTCACAAAATTAATCCCTACTCTTAATCCCTTTTCTGTCTGGACCTCTGTGGTTTCTGTTATTATGTAATCACTATTTG
The DNA here is from genome assembly GCA_963669155.1 of Arbacia lixula. NCBI lineage: Eukaryota > Metazoa > Echinodermata > Echinoidea > Arbacioida > Arbaciidae > Arbacia > Arbacia lixula. Next base: position 20,386,144 of record OZ022595.1, on the reverse strand, counting down.
ATAGAATGTGACCCCTCTGGCTCAGACAATAGGAGCTCAGGACCTAGCATCTTGACCTGAAATGTGCAAGCTTATTGGAGCATGACTATGTAATGCAATGAAGGTCTATGGAGGTTTCATTACACAAGAAGATTGTATGTTTTGTAACTTTTGATTATGAATGTGGCCTTGTGGTTGTGTCCCTAACGCAATGTATATCAACAGTCCTCAATGAAACTCACTCAATTAGCAACATGTAATGTTTCAAATATCACTAGGGAAAAGTGAAAATTGCTAGGGATCTACCCCCAAACACAGCCCAAAAGATTTCCTGAAACATCCCATTCCAGAGTGATTTTTTCCTAGCAATTGTTGAAACATCACAATTTCGAGTCAGGTGGCTTGGTGGATAGCAACATCATGGAAAAAGACTTTGTGACTGTGTGTGTGTGGGAGGGGGGGGGGGGGCGTTACTCTACAAGCCAAACATCATGAAGCAACTTGTGCATTACACTGTGCGAGAAGAACATTTCTTACACTGTATATATTTTTTAACAGTGACTTTGACTCCATAAGGCAGCGTACTCTGCCTAGTTACTTAGGGACACTTATATGTATAGTAACAAAGGGAAAAAACACAGGATCATCAATCACAACTGGCAGTTAACTAAATTTAACATCTCCAAATGGGAATTATAAGAACTTAATAACATTTTCTCATTGCATGTTAGTTGTGTATTGCAAGACTTATACAACAAAATCAAAATCCAATTTAATAACTGTACTTCTTTGCAAGTGTGTTGTGTAGCATTGTACTTCTTATGCAACAAAATATCTGTTGCTACAGGGCAGAAAGAGATCTACAATGTATGTAAAATTATTCTCAGTCTCTGTCAACAGATATAGGTTGATGAAGATTGCTACAGAGAGCTGATTATCAGTTCATACCTGCCTCAATTGTCCAGGCTAGATAATAACAATGATATATGGTAATTAGTTGGTCTGCAGGGAATATTATGTTCAGAATACTCCCAGCATGCATTGGATATAGGATGATGGAGATTGTCACAGACAGCTAATCATCAGTTCATAGTTTCTTCAATGCACTGGCCTAGATAATAACAATGATATGTTGATTAGTTGGCCTGCAGGGAACATTATTTTAATACTTCTACCAGCATGCCAGTGAATAGTCATAGAAATATCCACTGCACAGTATATGCATTCTTTTTAAGAACCAAGAATAACAGAATTATGTTCATGGGCACATAAATGTCATGTTGTGTGGTTTAAAATTATACTAATATGTTTTGTTTGTTGTTTGTTACTGAAAACCTGGTTTTGACAATGTTGACACTGTTTACATACACTGTATACATAACATCAAATTTCCCACAATGCAACAACAAGGCACTATGCCAATGATCAGATGGAATACATTCCCACAATGCAACAGCAAGGTGTTACGCCAATGGTCAGCTTAAATACATTCCCACAATGCAACGTTATGGTCCTATACCAATGGTCAGAAGCCCACATGGAGTATGGAGATTGATAACACAGGTGCTTGTCAACCAGATAATAGAGGTGCAGGTATAATTAAGATGATGGATTGCAGGGACAGGGACAAACTCACACACATAGGAATGCAAACACTCATCAATGCACTTTCCATACATGTAGGTAGCCTCGATTTTGAGGTACCACATGGCATTGAGTTAAATTTTACTTTATTCCACACTGCCATAAAAAGAATATAATTGCAAGTGAATAAAATGCTTATTGGTATATTCAAAGTGACAACAAATTGAAAAGAAACTGTACATTCCAGCCCCTTGTGAAGATTTTTGTTTTCCTAAAGCGTATGTGCAATACATGGTTCAGGCTGTCTATTAAGTCTTTGTGTGCTGCAGATTAATTTATTCACATGGTTTACATCCACTGTCTGGCACACAAAGGGTAAAAGGATGCATGTATGAGGTGTGAATAGAAGCCCCAGTCAATATTTTTAAAAAATGTTCCCTGCTCAGTAGTCATGTGATATGTTCACATGTGAATCATACCAACAAGTACACATAACAAATCGCCACATGGATCACCCAAGATCCTGCGTAATGCACTGTTAGTTATTTTATGTTCAATAAACAAGGCTTCGTCTCGTTGAGTAGTTACACCCAAACAATGAGGAGGTGTGCCATTTTTTCTGTGACGGACCGCACACTTAAAGACAGGGTATCCCATTTGCAAAAGTCATGAAACTGCAGGAATCAGAACTATACCCAAATGATAACATGGACGAAATCTTTTAATCGTAGCTTCATGAATATCTTCAGGAAAAGTGAGAAACTATTAATGTTTAGGTTTGAAATCTAGTGGCTGTAGTCTACATTCCCAATCATATAGCCCCTGTTGGTGCGCTATGTGGACAATGTGGTCTAGACCATTATAGCGTACACCGGTCTCTGGTCTCTAGGCTTTAAAGGGCATATACTGTACTGGGAAGGCAAAAAAACCTTCAAAATGTAATTGTTAGCAATCTTCTTGCCAATGGTCTTAAATTCATGTATTGTCTATTTTAGAAGCTTCCTGAATGTTATTTGCCCTCAAATGATACACATATTGAGTAATTAATGATTAATGATTAAATCCTCAAAATGTTCGGGCCGAACATTTTGAGGATTTGTGATTTAATCACTCATTTCTCCAAATGTAGATCATTTGAGGGCAAATAACTTTCAGCAAGCTTCTTAAATAGACAATACATGAATTTAAGACCATTGGCAAGATGATTGCTGACAATTTAATTTTGAAGGCTTTTTTGCCTTCCCAGTACAGTATATGCCCTTTAAACCCTCAAACTCTTGCAGTCACTTTTACTTTACTTAAAGTCAGTTTCCAGTTCTATTATTGGGAGGGAAGTTCTGATACATATCTCCTTCCATTTTCTGTGGTTTTCATACAATTCTTTTGTCCTGTCTATTGAAAAGCATAGAGGAGCAACCAATACTGTATGTGTATGGATTGTTTCCAGTGGAGTTGCCAGACTGCAGCTTACATGTATCTCAAAGGGGCTTGAGCTGGAGGGTATGGTATGTAGATTGGACCACAACTAATGCTCTATGATATGTGAAGGCTCCATGCCTCAATGTTAGTCTACCAAGACATCGTACTCCAAACAATTAATGAGTCTTCATTGCTAGATTGTTCTCCAAGCCACTTTCAGATGTCAAACAAATTCAGGGCAAACATTAGTGGCCTCTTATGTGTCAGAGACCATATGAATATTCCTGTGGAGAAATAAAGTAAGGCTATTAACCAATTCAATGGAAAGGATTAAGCTGTTCATCTCCTTAATCCCCATGATTATCCATCCAGCTGTATTTGAAAGAACTGGCATCAGAAGATAATCCCCCTGCAGTGATTACTCAAATTGACTTTAATGCTTGTAACATTGGCAAACAATTCCGTAGCCCCATAAGATAGGTGGGGCTAAGGATGAGGGGGTGGGGGGGGGGGGGGGCGGGGGGGGGGGGGGCTAAATCGGGTTTAACAACTAGTATGGGGCTAAGAAATGCCGTGTAAAAAGCTTAAAAAATAGTCTGGGGCTAAGGATATGGGGCTAAGGATGGTCCGTGGCTAAGGAAACCCAATGTAAAAAGGGTATTGATGTCTCTCATGTTTGGTCTAGTTTTTATCACTGAATCTTAAAAATACCTTCAGAAACTGGAACATAAAGAGCTCAAAGACAATACAAGTAAAAATATTTAGGTTATGTCAATGTTGTTTTCTGTTTCACAGTTTCCTTGACATGGAATAAGATTAAAGATTGTTTTGTCATTCCTTTTCACTGAATTGTTGAAAATAACTTCAAATCAAAGAAATCAAGCTAATACCAATCCCTAAACATAGATGCACGCACGTTTGGGAAAATATAGCCTGATGTGTACACATGGGCCCGTAAAAAGGTTTGCAATCAATCGCAAAATGGCAATGGCCAATCAACACCATTGTTACATGTGCTCTTTGTTCAAAAGAGTGACTAGTAACCATTAGAATTCATTTGTCAAATTAACAATTGTCTGCAAAATTTTATGTTACAGGGCCCTGAATGTTGTATTACATGTCTGTGATTTCTGCAATGAAAGACGATATAATCGCTTCACTTTAATAGCTCAAGAGGAACATTAGTAGGTCTTACCAGATCTGGTTTCTGGAAGATTTCTTGATGTACTTGCACTACAGCAAATGGCTTGGAAGGGCTGCTCCCCAGACGCTGGAACTGCTTCAGCCAATAGCGTGCCTCCTTAGGATCTGTGCCCACCTGATAGCAGATACAACAGGACAAATGATTGGTTAACTAAGGTCATCCATTGAATATGCATAATATCTTTAACAGATGCATTGATCGATTGGAAAAGATTCTGGTTCTGAATTTTAGAACAAACTAGTGGCAATTACTGGTGAAATCTACATGAAAATGCCTCAGCCAATGACATACATGTACCGCCTACAGTGAATACGTGCCCATCCATTTCTTTTATAATGAGAACAGATGAAACCATGTTAATAATAGTTTAGATGAATACAGTACCAAAGTGGTGTTGTCATACCGAATCTATTGTTATGCAGGTTTCTGGTTCTAAACAACATTACTCCAGTGAGAGCTCTACTGGTCCGATATTGTCTAGTGGGCTCGTGTTGGGCATTCCCAATTACAGTCCCTGCTATGACCACTGCTGCTTGCTCTACCTACATAGTTGAGGACCACTTGTCTTGATGATATGCTCAAATGACGTCAAACTTCCGTACTCTATTATGCTTTTCAAACTGGCAAAAATTAGCCCCGTACTATCCCTAGCCCCGTACTTTTTTTTGAAGCTTTTCACACTGGCATTTCTTAGCCCCGTACTATTTCTTAAACCCGACTAGCTTTTCACACTGTTCTCACTCGAAATCGTTAGCCCCGGACTTTCTCGACAGCTTATGAATATTTATGAGTGTACGTCTTGCACATCGGCTCTTTACCACTCCGCATCAAGGTCACTCGCCCGTCGGGCCTTATCTGATTGGTCTCGGCGTTTCGACCTTGAGAGCTGACATCGCATTTCCTTAGCCCCATACTATTTTTCGTTTCTGTTCACACTGGCGCTCTTAGCCCCGGACTATTCGGCTTGGCCCTGCAATTGCGGTGTTAGCCCTGCTCTTTTGCAGGGCCAAATAATCCCGGATTATTGGTGGGGCTAGCCTACTTTGGTAAAAACCAATGTGAACAGAAAGTGGTCTAAGCTTAGCCCCGTACTATAGGTGGGGCTAAGGCCCCCCTTAGCCCCACCTATAGTACAGGGCTAAGGAAATTTTTGCCAGTGTGAAAAGCATATTACTGAAGGATGCCAAACAAGATCACATAAAACACATCCTTTTTCCATGATAAGATTTAATAGCAATAATTGTAAAATGTCAGTATTCCCCATTTTGTGCATGCATCATCAATTCATCCAATCAGCTTTTAAACGATCTGAGCATTTTACCTATTACACAGTTGTCTCTTCTGCAGTAAATGTCCTCCAGTTGATTGAAAATTAAATGTGAACAATTCATCACTGAAATTGCCATTTTGAATGAATTGATGTAAGCATGATATCAATTGCAAATAGCGCAGCCTCACATTCTCCAATTTACTCTAATTTCATCAAATTTCTAACGTTGGTTGCCCTTTCAATAAAATCAAGTGTACCAAGCCGAATAACATTTATGGCGTAACACAAATACAATTATTTCAGAAAAATGTACATGTGAGATGTGTCCTTCTGAAATTGGACAATTCTCAATTTAGAGGGGCTTCATAATCTCCATTATGTACATGTATCATCAATTAGATGCAAAAAGCAACTTGATTGTCATGGATTTAGGTCAATAAAATGGACAATTTTCAGAGCTGAGCTCCCTAATTCTGTGATAAATTGCCACCAAATTTTGAACTTTCTACTACCGTATTCATTGTATGCAATGGCATTCAGAGCAAATTCAAAGTAAAGCGTGCACTGTTTGTAATTACATTAGTCTGAGATATAACCAGGTAAAAAATGAAAATGTGTTCACAATGGCTACTGTTCAAGTCTGTTATCATAAAACAGACGTCTGGAACTATATTTTGCATTTTATTTTGTACAGATGCTCTTTCTTCACACAGGGGATTTTTTTTTTGTTATTTGTAAGGGTTCTTTTTTTTGTATTGCAGGAGCTAAATCACCCCTTGACTGTTTGAATTTTTTAAACTGAATTTTTTTTTAGTTTTTCAGTTTTGTGTAATTACAATGTACATGTACATGTATATATCACATTAACTTGTTATCAGGGTTGTCTTTGCCCTGTTAGAGTGGACAATGCTTAGCTAGTGGTGTCATTCCTGTTGGTCTCTGTCATATTTTCCTTTACACTATTTGTTTGTATTAAAAATAAAATACAATGTACATAATGTACGTATGCATGATTACTTCTCCTGAACAGACTGACTGTTGATAGATCATGGTCCTTTTTATGTGCATGCAGTCTTCCAGAGCAGTACTGTAATTTCATAAAAAATAATTTTTCTTTGCTTTTTGATAACTTGTTCACTATCATGCAGACTGAACAAACACTATAAATGTTCTAATAATTGAACAACTTGCCCATTAAATAATTGGGATCCACAAGTGTGCAGTTTCTCTCATTTTATTAGATGCACAACATGAAGTGCTGTTTCACCCACAATGCTTCTTGTAAATGAATGAAACATATGATCATAACAACACAAAGGTCCCCACCCACATGAGACATGATTCAGTTTGACATTTTCTACCAATTCTCTGAAGGGGAAGCTCATTCCCATGATGAACCATGTAGTCTCATTCCAATTCTGTTTGCAGTCATGTCTATGTCTGGTCTACTCTACTAATGTATGACACCGAAATTAGACAGGACTGCAAAAAAACAAAAAATCTGGATATCGCTACATGGCGCATTATGGAAAAAAAATTCTCCTACGCAGTATAAAGAATTTTTACTGCTTTCTTTTAATGTCATCATTTCACATGAATTGTTTCAAAGAAATGTATAGATTTCAGCATACCAAATGTACATGTGCCTACGAATGTTCTTCTTTAGGAAGAAAATATAAAATTGTCCAAGGAGAGCCCCACTTGGTCAGTGAGAAAATACAGATGAAAAACATAATTTGAAATGCAAAGTCTGCTATTTATAGCTTTGATGTTTCATAAAATCTTCCTTTAGGGAAAAATATCCCCACAGGTATATGCTAATAGAGTATTAGATATGGTACCTTGCCATTTGGTAGATTTCCATTTGACCTAATCAACAGTCTGTTTACAAGCACAGTCCAATGTGTATGGGATTTGGTTATGGTAAAAGGTCTGGATTAGAGTTAGGGGTTAGGATTGTGGTAAGGATTATACATAAAATATCCCCACAGGTATATGCTAATAGAGTATTAGATATGGTACCTTGCCATTTGGTAGACTTCCATTTGACCTAATCAACAGTCTGTTTACAAGCACAGTCCAATGTGTATGGGATTTGGTTATGGTAAAAGGTCTGGATTAGAGTTAGGGGTTAGGATTGTGGTAAGGATTATACATGTCCATGTAGTATATGGTTTTGGTTCAATCAACTTCATCTTAAAGGGTTAGTTTCAAGGTTTTTCTTGTAGATGAAATGGTGATGAGATGAAATGGAAGTTGACCAAATGGCAAAATACATGTTTAGATGCACCGTACATGTACTCATCGTGTACTAAAGGATGAAATCATCTCAGAAAAGGTGTGCATGGAAGGAAGGAATGAAACATTCTAACTTGCTCCTCATTTCAATTTATCCTAATCCCTCGCCCCCCCTAAAAAAATAAGTTACACATTTATGTAAATCCATCTAAAGTCTCAAATTTTTTTTGTGAAGAACAGTAGAAATATAATGTACAGTGCGACGGTGAGATTCAATGATTTTTATAGTACATGTACAGTAAGAGTACAGTATTACCATTGTGGCTTCACAACTGACATGATTTACATATTATTGCATTGATGTCAGTTAGGAAGCCACACATCAATAAGGCAATTTCTTTAGATAGAGCTGGATCAATAACACAGAAATGCAGTAATATCATACAAGTTTGCAGAAGACATCATTGCATCATAATGTTTTAAAGGGTTGGTTTGTTTTTCACTGGGGTCTTTTGTGTAATGTGGGGGTTGAATCTCCCTCAGCTTCCTTGTATTTTGTTTTAAAAATTGTACTGTGCATGTACATGAGGTGTACCCAGGTGACACAGACTACGCCTTGACTGATCAAAACGATGTCCACCCCCCTCCCCCAAATTATCGATAAAATTTCATTTAACCATAAAATAATGCTGATGATGTACATGTAAAAGGTGAGGATGTATTCGTGTTAAACGTGTGTATCAAAATATTTTTGGTTTCTCCATGGATCCGATTAGAACGGATTCTAATGTGTTGTTAGTACAGTGGCAGATACTTATTTTGACCAGCGCGAGTGTTACCGTGTTGTGACATCGTTGACTCAACAGCTGTCCGTATCTATGATAACGCTGCTGAGAAAGGTGTCATAAATCTGGTGGTAACTAATCTCTATAATCTCGATTGCAGTGATTGACAAAATGTCCCACAGTGTATTCACATGATCGTGGTAGCATGTGCGTTTGCCTGAAGTGATTTTTGGCACTGAAAATTCATAAAAACATTAACAAGATAATAATATAAAAAAAAAATTTGTTGGCAACATTTATGTGCAAATGGGGCCTTTCCGAGAAAACGAGTCTGTTATTCATGGACATGTACATGTATACCATGTGCAAAAAAAGTACTGGTAAGAGCCTACTAAGTGTACATGTATGTACAGGTATGTGTACAATGTAGATGTTGTTCATTGTCTTCATAAACTGCACTACATGCCATAGCACTCATACAGGCAGACTCATGCAAGTCGGGATTAATTTGACCACAGATCTTTTAGCAACGTGATGGATTTACATGTATGTTGTGCTCTTTCCACCAAACTTTTTATCAATTGAGGGAGCGAGGGAGCGAGGAAGCAAAAGCACATGAGATGAGAGACATCCATTAACTTAGCCTTGCTTCCAGGCTGTTAAATATTTTTTTATCCAAACCAAAAAATAGAGTCTAGTACTCGTAAGACTAGTCACTGCATCATTCTTCACTTTTCATAGCGTGCAAGATGAAGCAGACACCAAGAATGATTAGTCTACTGTAGCCAGACTTCTTTATTGAATAATTTGATTAACCAGCTTGAGAATCAGGCTTCCATTACAATGAACATGCAGGATTAAAGGGGTAGTTCACTCCAACAAAATGATCTCAACAAAAGCATAAAATAAGAAAATGACGGCTTGACAAAAGCTTGAGCAAAATCGGGCAAGAAGAACAAAATTAATGTAAATATTTAAAAATTTGCACAATTTAAAAGCCTGAAACGAGGCTGTGATTTAGCCCAGCTCTCTATACTATGTATCAGGAAAATGTCATCAAATTTCAAAACTTTTGAAAACAACCCTATCATGCTTGTCTTTGAGAATAGGAAACAAACCTCACTAAAACACTCATAAAGACACAAAGCGCAGCATGCATAAATACTTGCAATCTATTTGCCAAAACAACACTCTACATATTTGTATGTAGCAAACAAAAATGACAAAAATAGTAAGCCTGAGTCATATCGATTTTTTCAGAAACCGGTGTTCGATGGCTTTGCGCCGATCGAACATCGATGCATCGACGGCACATTAACAAATTGTGTACAACGGATAGCGGAGTGCGAACGCCAGCGGTCGTGTACATTTTGCGTATTACATGACGTCATTCAGCCACTGCCAAGAGCCAATTTATGAATGAAAATATAGTAAGCATGCGCAGTGCAATCCTTCCATTTCCCCACACAGTATTCCACCAAAATAAGTGTGCAATTCTCTATCACCTCGTATCAAAATCGACCTAGAATTTCACTTTCCTTTATTTTATATGAGTTATGAAAGGTATTTTCGGAGAATCTATTTATTCACCGATATCGCACATGTAAGCGAATTTCAATAACTTCTTGCTTTTCCGTCAAAATCTTAAGAATTAGCGTCAATATGGCATCGTGTAAGTTGTAACGTGTAACGTGCACAAAGTCAATTGGCTTCCGGGTTTCGGACAACGTGACCAGATATCGTTATCGCTATCGATTAGCGACCACGTGGTCATGACATGATCTACGCGATGCACCAATCAGCGGTCTCCGAATCGCTGTACGAAGACGTGCGCTCTACCAGTCTGTTGGCAGCGTGTATGCATATGAGCCTTAATGAGCGAACTTACGCACAATCGCCACTGTGCTGTTTCCGGGTTTTCACAACACACGATGCTATCCGTTGTACACAGTCTATACAGACAAGTGTTCGTTGTGGCATTGCGCGGTATATAGTAGTGAACGAAAAGAAGCCAAGTATGTAGTAGCTGCTTGATCATCGAGCGACCAGTTCGTTCTCTTGATGTGCTACCTTCAAAACTCACAAAAGAGAGTAGGAACCAAGTAAGCAAATTAAACTAATTAAAAAATATTAAGATAAATTGTGTATAACAGGACTATCAAACAAAAGATTTTGTGCTTTCTAGTCAATTTGGTAATTTCGTCGATGCATCGAATTCATCAAAACGAAATCGGAGTTCGACTTCTTCGATCGAACACCGGCTTAATAATCGATTCGACTCAGGCCTAAAAAATAGTATTCTGTACTCTGACAATATAGTGATATAGTGCTAGAATGATTTTTATGGAGGTGTAAAATAATTTTACCAGGAAAGCAATTATTTTCTACATGAAATCACTGAAATGAGTGATTATGTTCATCCAATCATTCCAGTAAGTGATTTTTATCACTCACTGATTTTGTGGGAGAATCCCATATATGATTGCGTCTCATATAGTCAGTCCTGGTTGAACATTCCTAGCAAGTTAACCTTCTTTGTGTCAATGATACCGCTTTGTACAAGTAACACATACAGTGTATGCAAACTCCGATGGAGCAGCAGTTTATCTGGCACACAAATGGTTAAACCACTGTGGAGGATATTTCTAAAAATAGAGCTGATGTCTTCCCCTTTGTCCTCTTCATCTTTCACAGGGGAGTAAGTATCTTATTGAGCATTGAAAACAAATTATTTTGGGTGCGGAGTTCTTTTCAGATTTCTTTATACTGTTGACACACATGATACGATATGGAAACCAGATAGAACAGAGATGAGAGGCAGGCTAAAGCTAACATGGAAGAAGACGTTCTAAATGGACTTAAGAGGCCCAGAAACACAACTGGACATCAAGTCATAGAGTAGATGTAGCAAAAGACCCCCCCCCCCTCCCCCCCCCCTAAAAAAAAAAAAAAAAAAAAAATGATAGTGAAGACTTGCTTCCAAATGGCATTGCACAGTGTAGGGGGAAATATGTAAGTCAAAGTCTACACATAGAAATGTAACATTGCTTTGTAATTCAGTGCATTGCTCTACATTCATGTTCCATTGAGGTCTAAACACATACCAGTACCCTCCTTCTTCTCCTCCTCCTCCTCGGTACTCAACACAAATGTCATCAGAATCATGGACCATCCTCTCCTCATGTCATAAGAAGACTCACTTACTCCGAGTCTAAATCATCCGTTTGTGCACACAAGTACTATGTATGTACTATGTACTATGTACTACGTATGCCATGTACAAAATGTACTCAACATGATCAGGGGGAGGTACATGTACATGTATAGCAAGAGAAACAATGTAGTAGTGATACAATAATGTAGAGCTCTATTCTGTCTAGTTTTCCAAACAAATTTCAAACGACTCACTATTTGAGAGATATTTGAGAACACAACAAACAAATAATTGGTTGAAAGAATTCAACAAATTAAGTACAGTATTAAAAGCAAAATGTATAAGAGAGAGAGAATTTAGCAGAAGAATAACAGTATTCATGATAATAAATGGAGGAGAGGAAGACAGAGAATGTAGTATTGGTAGAAAAAGGGGGATTCCATGCCCCTGAGTACATGTACTACCCTTTAAAGGGCATATACTGTACTGGGAAGGCAAAAAAGCCTTCAAAATGTAATTGTTAGCAATCTTCTTACCAATGGTCTTAAATTCATGTATTGCCTATTTTAGAAGCTTGCTGGAAGTTATTTGCCCTTAAATGATCTACATTTGGAGTAATGAGTGATTAAATCACAAATCCTCAAAATGTTCGGCCCAAACATTTTGAGGATTTAATCATTAATCATTAATTACTCCATATGTAGATCATTTAAGGGCAAATAACTTTCAGCAAGCTTCTAAAATAGACAATACATGAATTTTAGACCATTGGCAAGAAAATTGCTAACAATTACATTTTGAAGGCTTGTTTGCCTTCCCAGTACAGTTTATGCCCTTTAAGGCATCCACTCTGAGCTACGTGTGCTACGTGCAGTTGCTCTCAACACTTCCGCATGCTCTCTCAAGATTCTAATTAGTCATGGACTCAATTACTCTGTGGTGACATAATGTAGTCTCTGTATGCACATGGCCTCGACAGTGTCTGAACTTGACAGTCAACATTCAATTCAATTCAATTCCATTCTCAATTTAATATGATTATTATATGCCCTCAATGGTTATTGAAAGCAATATTAATTAGTCATGTACTCAATTACTGTATGGTGGTGCAATGTAGTCTCTGTTTGCACATGGCCTCTACAGTGTCTGAACTTTAGAGTCAAATATGACTATTACATAATAATAACAATATAATGGGCAATATAAAACCAATCGTCCCGAACCTGACAATAATACAAATATAAAAAAGGGAAATATCAAACCAATCATCCAGGACCATTTTCATGGAAACAATATGACTGAAATAACAACAGGTAATATATGGACATATACAGTATGTAGATGATCAAACCACTCATCAGGTACCATTCTCATGAAGATAAATGACTGAAATGATAATGGGCAACATCAAACTAATTGTAAGAAACCGTATTCATGAAACTCTAAGAATCAGTTGCTAAGAAATGAATATGAACTGTGATTCAATGCACTTTACCAACGTCCAAGGCAGGGAAAAAAAATCAACATTGATTCAACATTTTCGGGGGCTATGTTTTGAGCACATTGGCCAATTTGGCTACAAGTTTACATCTATGGGAATTTTGGGGGCTCTTTTAACATTTTCCAGGGCTCTTTTAAGCATTTGGGGGGCAAAATTGCCCAAAGCCCCCATGTATTTTTTCCCCGTTGCAAGGAATAATAAGAGTTCATAAGTAAGGCATGATGTTTCCGCTACTTTTTGGTCTGATATCAACCCTAAAGCTGGACATAAGTACTCTCAAGACTTGTGTGAATTATTGATGAAAACATGCACGATTAGGCTATCAAGATTTAATTTTTAGGAGACCAACAGAATTATAAAAGGTTATACACACATGCTTCAAGGCGCGACCCAATAGTGTGGCAGGGTACCATTGACTATATAGCAGAGCTGTGTCATTGACATCAATCTTATACGATAGTACGGGCGCTTACGCATTGCCCTATCGCACAATTCAAATATCGCACAACTCAGCAAACAATTCTCCAATCTCCATGAAAGCCAATTAGATCAGCGTGGATTTTCCATGGGGATCGGAGCATCATTTGCTGAGTTGTGTGCAAGTTGAATTTGATCAATCCCTACCCGACCCCTTTAAATAACTAGACAGTGTTTGTTTCATTGGCCACACGTTGTTCATAAACACATACTTTTAATGAACCTTCAATCTAGTTCAGCTTTATCTCATTCATGACCATGGTTTTATAAAAAATTGTGCAAACTGATTACTATTTTTGATTTGTAACATCCATAATGGTGCAGTTTAGCAGTCAGAGGACTTATAAAATGCCAAGGTACATCCTCGGTCTGTTGTGGCCTGTGGCCATGATCGTGGTTTCCAGCCACTTTAAACCTCCATACCCCAATGCAATATATGTGGAGGGTGCACTCTAGTGCCATTTGCGAACACATTTTGAATCACCATGGAAACTGACTACGCATTCCCATATTAGGGGATTTTGGTAAAATCCCTCCACATTATAGCAGGGCCCCTCAAGTGCCCTACATATCTATTGGCATGAAATCCTGCTACTGGCCGTCTTCATCCACCCAAAGTGGCATAATAGCTCTCTATTACGTGATCTGGTTAGCTACAGTAGCTGATCTCAAAGCAGCCAGCTGATTGCATCTACACTAGCACAAAATCTTCCCCAAAATCTAGGGCTAAATGGTAAAATAGGAAGCCTTTTTATCAGCTTGAAATGAAGATTTTAACCTCTGGGAAATTTCCTAAATCGGAAAATACATGTAGCTGATAACATACTGGAATCACATCTTAATTGTCTCATCAAATCAGGAATCAAATGCCCGACACACTTTCAATGGGCGATCTGTGCCATAGTGGTGTAATGGATGTTACTTGACCCAAAACAAAGAAGTTGTATCAATGCAATTGAACAACTCCAGGATTAAAAAATTACAGGAATACGTGTACATTATCAGAAATAATCCCTGGTCTGACTATGTCATCAGAAAGCAGTTGGTACATGTACCATGCAGTGCACATCCTCAAATGTCACGCTCAGAAGCTAAATTGAGATGTCTCAACAACAGGTGATGTGTGTAGCCCACACACTAACTGAAACACACAGACACACCCACACACACACGCACCCACACACATACACACACACACACATACACACACACACACACACACACACATACACACACACATACAGACACACACATACATACACACACACACACACAGACACGCACACACACACACACACACACACACACACACACACACACACACACACACACACACACACACACACACACAAGCCTGGAATGTTCTATGTAAAGAGAGAGATGAAAGCCAATAGATCAGCATTCTGTGGTGTGGTCAACCAAATCCAATTTGTTTGGTTCCCAGGTCACCTGCACTTGCATCATAACTCTGCCCATCCATTGAAGGATTAACCCCCTCAGTCTCATAGCTGAATGTGATGTATTATAACTCAATAGATTACCAATGTTGAACCTCATACGTGTATGAACATTTTGTCATGACAACTGATTCTAAACTCCGTTAGTGGAGCAAACATCAGTGATCACAGAGGGGACTCTCTTTGGGAGTACCAGAGACTAGCCCACTAGACAATGTCAGACCAGTGAATCTCTCACTTGAGGGATATTGTTTAAAAACATAGACCTGCATTACAATGGGCATGATGATACCACTTTTATGGAGTTTCCTGATTTAGCCCTGAGACAATTAAAGGAGGAATATGGGGTTCACACTACTGGCCCTATCAATACTAATTAATTAATCAATCAATACAAATCAATCAAATTATTAATCAATACAAATGAATCAAATTATTAATCAATACAAATTCAATGACCAATTGTCCTATTCTTACTTGATATCAGTATACCAGAAAGAAATCAGACATTAATTATACAATTGTGGAAATGGAAAAAAAAGGATTCTCCCCCCCCCCCCCATGACAACAGTAGAACAGTTAAGCCATTATCACATCCCGCAAAAGGCATGATGCCTTGATGATGTTTGTAGTGATAATGAAACTGATGGAGATGATGATGGTGATGATGATGGTGATGATGATGGCGGTGATGATGGTGATGATGATGACGGTGATGATGATGGTGATGATGATGGAGATGATGATGGATGATGGTAATGATGACAGTGATGATGATGATGCTGGGATCAAAGTGCTGGTGGTGATAATGATGATGATGACAATGATAGTGGTCGTGGAAGTGGTAGTGTTATCGGCGAAAGTGATGATGGTGATTTACAAACTTACATCTTCAGCTCAAAGCAATCAAGCTTTCGATTTGCTCTAGATAATCTACCATTCAGTCAAGAAAGGCTATATTCCTGCCTCTGGACCCCCACCAATAATAACATTTACTTCTCAAATGACACGATTGCTGAACAGGAAAATCAAAAAGCCAGTGCAGATGGAGCCAGATATCAAAACAATCTGTTGAAACGGAAGAAGGGGATCATTAACGAACATATTATCACTTGACTGGGGCCCAATTATCTTGCAGGGATGAGACGAGGCAGGCAAAAGGTAATGTGTGTTGCTCCAGGCTATGTCGTTATCTGAAAGGTCACAAGCAGGCACAGCGCATGGTCCATTCCCTCTTCGTATCCGACGCGGCAGGAATTAGGTCACCTAAGGGGGAGGGGAGTCTGTCTACCTCCCTTCTCTCCGTTCACCTCATCCACGCACCCTGGAGCGCCGCTATGTCCGGCCAGCATGCAAGCCACATATATTATACTGAGCACACACATGGCCTGCATGTGGCTTATCTGAGTAATGAGTTTGGGAAGAGACTCGGGCTATGAGTCTCTTGTTTGCATTCTACACAAGCACACTAAAACACAGGCACTGTACTTCTGAAGCAGATACACCACATGCTGCGAGACACAGCATGAGTTGTTTATTCCACAATGCACAGTGTGTCCATGCCCAGGTACGCATAAATGTAATTTATTACTAAACATGCACACATGTGTACAAGTACAACAGAAAAAAATGACTATATCAATTCATCTAATCAACTTTTGATTATTTTAAAAGCAAAAAAAAAAAATCAACCATACAATTATGCAATTAAACCCATCCCAGATATGGATACATGTTGATTGCATTGTAAACAAGTACAGACAAGATTTTGTTGAGGCTATGAATACTGCATACATGTAGAAATGGACATGTAGGAAAAACTGCTATATTCACATCTTGATAAGATAGCAAGATTTGCATTAAACTACACATTTCAAGCTATCTGGCATACATTTTATTTTCTGAGCTGCATACTTCTCCTATTCTCTTTCCCGATGCCTCCTCCTTCTGAACCCCCACACCTCCAGTTCATGACTAGATCTCGATTATACATGTAACTCCCATGCCACCCCTTGATCACTAACACTCTCTACCCTTTCTCCCCCTCCTTTCCTCCTCCCGTTCTACCATTTCTCCCCCATTTACAAATTTGCTGCATCTACATGTACCTCGCTCCCTACATGCATCTCTTCATCTGTTCCTTTCCCTTCTTCTCCTCCCCCCTCTCTTCCCCCTTTTCTTACCCTCTCAAGTCTCAACTACACCCAGTCTCCCTATTTCCATACCCCCTTTCCCTTCTTTACCTATGTGACTCCCAATCTCTTTCCTCCTCCCACTTCAAACTTCAGTTATTGCTTACCTCTATCTCCCTCCTTATCATTGGTATTCATAAGCTCCTCCTTCTTGACCTCTCCTCACCTCTATCATTCCTCTCTGAGGTACTCAACCTCTCTCTATCCATTCTGTCCTCTCTTTCCCCCTCCCCAATCGGTGTTCCTCCCTTCCCCTCTCACCTCTCATCATGTTTGTTATCATACACCTGTAAAGTGGACCACTCCCTCCTATCCCCCCCCCCTCCTCTCTACTTCCCTTTCTTCCCCCTTTTACCACTTTCTCCACATCTCTTTTCCTTTTCCTCCTCCTACAACTTCTATATACTCCATGTATCACCTACATGTACATAGACATCTCTCCCTCTCTACTTCCTTTCTTCCCCCTCATACCACATTCTCCACATCTCTGTTCCTTTTCCTCCTCCTACAACTTCTTTTGTACACAGACTGCTCTCCCTCCTGACATGTACATTACATGCGTTCCTTTCTCGACCTCTCCTTCCTCTCACTACTCTTTTAAGGTAAATCCCCTCTTCTTACCCATTCTCTCTCTTTTCTTTCTCCTCAATTGCTGTTCTCTTTCTCTCTCTCCCTCCCCTCCCACCTCTCTTCATTATGTTCATGCCTATCACACAACCTCTCTCTATCCATTCTCTCTTCTTTTCTTTCTCCTCCCCAATTATTGTTCTCTCCCTTCCCCTCCCACCCCTTTATATCATGTGTCTGTCTGTCATATACTATAGTGGACCACTCCCTTTATTTCCACCCTCTCCTCAGTCAACCTTTTCTTACCCCTCACACCACTTTCTCCAAATCTCTTTTCCTTTTCCTCCTACAACTTCTTTTATACATAGACCCCTCTCCCTCCTTAGATACATTACATAACGTTCATTTCTTGACCTCTCCATATTCCTCTCAATACTCTTTCAAGGTAAATCCCCTCTTCCTACCCATTCTCTCTCCTCTCTTTCTCCTCAATTGTTGTTTTCTATCTCTCTCTCCCTTCTCTCCCACTCTCTTCATTATGATCATGCCTATCACATAGCTGTATACAGAGCTATCAACAATGAAATTCAACAATCAGGAAGATATGGGCAAATTCCGTCAAAAATCAGGAAGATGTCTGTCCAATGCGTGCAACCCAATGACAATGATCAATAATCAGGGAGATTGGGTGATGAGATGAAATCAAGTGCAGTAATATTTGTCTATTTTCAGGGAGTCTCCAATGAAAGTAGGGAGGCTTGACAGCTCTCTATTGTGTACCTGTCTATCATACAGCTGTATAGTGGACCACTCACTCTTTCCTCGCTCCTTAGTCTCCCCCCTATCACCACTTATCCCTATCTTTTTCTTTGTCTGCACTTCTAGTTTCATTTATCATCTACACAGACCTATCTTCCTCCTTATCTAAGGTATTCATGCGTTCCTTTATCAACCTCTCGATACCCATCTCATTGCTCTCTATCCATTCTCTATCCTCTCTTTCTCTTCAACAATTAGTGTTCTCTCTCCCTTCCCCTTTCACCTCTTTCCATTACATGTCTGTCCACATATCCACCCTCTTCTCTTTCTACACTTCTTACCCCTCACACCACTTTTCCCCTTTCTCCTCCTCTACCATTTCTAGCTCCATTTACTGTCAACCTGTATCCTCCTTATGTACAGCATTCATGCGTTCATGTCTCTTCCTCTCCTTCCCACTCTCATTCAATTTTCAGGTACATGTACACCCCTTCCCTCTACCCATCCTCTTTCCACTCTTTATGCACACCCAAGCCTCTACACAGCTCAAAGGAATTGGCATAGAGAAAGGGAAAGGGAAGAAAGGGAAGAGGCCTCAGTTGTAAACCACGGTATACTTTGTCCAGTTCAGCATGAAACATGATGCTTTTTAGGCTAAAGCATCGTGTTTCATGCTGAACTGGACAGAATATACCGCGGTCCAAAACTGCGGCTCCTTTCCTTTCTTCTCTTTCCCTTTCCCTATGCCAATTCCTTTGAGCTGTTGTGTATACAATGTTGATTTCATATGGTGTCATAAATACCATGCACCTGTACATATATGCATATTCGTAGTAACATACAAATGTTTATTTGTGTACAATTATCACAAAATGCCACCTGAAAATCTGCCTCTTCCACACAATCAAGTCATGCTTACCAAGGGCAAAACCAACCGTAGTGAGAGCACACTAAAGCTTGAATTATTGATGAATCTGTATTTTTAGCTCACTTAGAGCAGATTTTTAAGAAACTTGGGAAATGCCCAACTTACCCAAATCCAGCGTTACAGCCTATGTGCTCTCCAAGCCACCCATGCACATATGAAAAGCATAAGGTGTGAACTACTGCATAATTAAGTGTATACAAGTGCACAGCCATACCGGTACTCACTATATATAGCTCCATCTCAATCTCAATCTGGAGTCTGCAAATACAAACAGTATGCACTTTCCACTACCTCCAGTTTAAATACCAGCTTCCTATAATGAGGCAGATATCCGCTATGTGCTGTATATTTCATCCGTCATTATACCGCTCTTTACTAAGCCCCCATATATGCGGGCTGGCTTTTTGCCCCTCAGATACTTAAGTACAGTAGCAGGGCTCCCATAAAATGTGCCGTTCAGACAATAGACAACAGGTTATGAATAAATTTTCAAGCACCTTATAGGACTCAATTATCGGTAAGCCTCAACTCTTTGGTGACTGCAGTTCCATGGCAAGTTTTGACATCCTAATGGGAAGAGGGTTCACAAAGCCAGAAAATCTAACAGTAATGAACGGGTTAAAGATTTGTGGTCGTATGTGAGTACTGTGACCACACCGCCAACCAAAACATCCCACATTACTTGACAGGTCCCTCAGCTAGAATATTTGCTCTATATCTTCCACATCTCAACTCTCACACATTACCTCCAGTAATTACTATGAAGTAGCATTTTGTCTGGTATGGAAAGAATTAATCTCTCTCTGGTGTATTTCTGCTTTGTCGTCAGCTTGCCTCGATCGAATACAGAGAAATGCAGGGCATATTCTACAATCTGCATTTGAATAAATAAGTACCTGTTTCATGTTACTGTGAAAATATTGCTTCCTCATAACATGAAGGTCCTGCCAATTTATGGTAAACTTACAAGACAGCAGCGCATGTGGGACATAGATGTAGCCCAGTTTTTATCTTAAAGGGGGTCGCCTGATTTTTTATGTAAATTCATACCAAATATCGATGTTTCATACTTCTTACAACCTGCTAGCAAGCAAAAATACTTCTCTAAAAGGTAAGGGAATTACAGCTTGAACACTTTTTCTATTTTTTTAAAAAAATGTTCAAATATAGTACTGTGTCAAAATATGATTTTATAATAATGTCAGCAACAAATATGCATGCTAGTGCATCACACAACAATGAACCTGGTTCAGTAATCCCATCAACAATATGAGTTTGAAATCAAGCTATCATTAGTCAACATACACGTATCAAGGCAATTTTGCAGCCTTTGCCCTCGGAACTCTACACCCCTTGCACCTGTTTCCGTCAGAACGCGCCGCCAAATTTCCTCCCAAACAACCCACAAAGCACAATACACTCATTGCTAATTACACAGCATGAGCATACAATAAGGGCACATTCATATGCATGCATTGTCTCATATTGGCCAATCATATTGGGTCAGTCACACAGTTCCTCCAGTGAAAGGTCTGACGTACAGGTGCATGTATGTTGATGCTTATTAACTACATGTGTGCCACAAGTGTCCATTTTCACTAGTAATATACACAAATCCCATAGAGCAGCAGTTTGTCTGTCACAGGCTTAGTGTAGTTCACAATATCACCAACTGTTTCACCCACTGTTATGAAAAAATGTACCAGCATGTCATGTACAGTATATCTTTAAAGATTTTTTTCTTGATTTTTCCACACTCAGTAAGCCAAGTTCAATTACATGTATGTCATCATTTTGAGATGTTGAGAAGTTTCCTTTCTGGTATGCTGAAAAAAGAAGAAGAGAGAATTGGACCCAGGATCATATCAGAATGGTTGCAATCTTGATTACTGCCCTTAATCACCACTACTCCTACCCTTTACAGTACCTTCAAGTCTAACCTTTCCCCGCAGCCACCTGAAACCCCTCATCACCCTTAACAGGTATCCACTCTCTCATCCTACGGCCTAGAGAGAAAATTGTCCCGACAAATTGGGGTAATATGCAAGCGTGCTTGACGTTAAAACCGCACACATTTTGTAAACCTCAGCACCCCACTGTACAGTAGTCTATAAACATAGACCCTTGTCAGTCAGTCGGTTAGTCAATCAGTCAGACAGACAGTGAGTCTGAAATGCAGAGACTACATGTACCTCAAATACATGTATGTTTTTTATGTATGACTTCTGACAAATTGAGACAGCCAGGCAGTTAGGCTGTAGGCTTACTACCAGACACTTATTTTGAGACGGTGTAACAATAAAGTCTGTGCCTTCAGACTATCAGCACCCACTGTACCTGGCAAAGATTTGCATGTACAAGTACATGTACAAGTAGGATATAAGCTGTTATTTCTTTCTCCCTAATTTCCAATCAATTTGAAAAAGGAATACTAAGAATACCAATAGTTAAAAAGCCAATCACAGTGCTTGTTTCAATGAGTTGTTGCTTTAAATGGTACTTGCATGCTGATTGGTTAGAACCAGTTGTAAATGACTGCAATCAAATGCATTTTTATATACTTTTTTTTTTATTTCATTCCATTACCTGGTAAAACCTCAAATGTAGACTTTATGATGGCACACCAATCTACTTAAACTAACCATACTTTCCTTTAATCTGCCAAGAGTGCCCCAGATACTGGGTGAGTTCCATAAGAAGAAATTGACACTCCAGATTCAATTAAGACAAGAAGTGCTTGGTTACCTAGTTTCATCAGCGTGGCTAGATTGCCACCACTGGCCGTCATCACCACACTTAATGTTCTGCTTGGCAGGCTGATGTAGGATTTGCTCCTTGTGAGACTACGGGTACCTGGGATATGTGTGAGAGACTGCTGAAATATGCATGAAGGATTGATGCTTCAAGCTACAGTCGAGATGTCTAATAAATGCTCCCTGCTTCTGCATTACAAGGGTACTCATCTCTGAAGTTGGTTTAACCCTTTTTGGCACAAGTAATTCACATTTACCTGGAATGGACTGTGTTGCATACATGTATATTTTAGATTATTGTAAATTACAATTAATGGTAACTACCATGGTAGCAGCCAATGGGCTTTCAGCTTTTCTGCTGTTGCTATGGCAGTTACCATTAATGGTAAGTTACAATAACTGAAAACCTATGCAACATGGTCCTGTTGGGTGTTTCACCAAGCTGTTCTTAAGCTACATGTAAGAACGACTTTATACACAACTGATGATCCCTTCTTGTGCTGTATGAGATACCACACTTTGTTACTGTTGTAATACAGTGGGAGTTAATTTCGAGCAACCCTTATCAAATCTAACAAATCACAAACTTTGAATTCAGACACTTGTTAACAACAATAATTTTAATATACAATGATCATATTTGAATACTTTAACTGATGGGAATCAAAATTATTGCGAATCTGATATAGCACAAGAAAGGGTCACCAGTCGAACGTACACTGCAGCTCAAAGGAATTGGCATCGGGAAAGGGAAAGGGAAAGGGAAGGACCTACAGTTTTAAACTGCGGTATATTTTGTCAACTTCAACATGAAACACGATGCTTTAGCCTAAAAATCATCATGTTTCATGCTGAACTGGACAAAATATACTGCGGTTTAAAGGGCATATACTGTACTAGGAAGGCAAAAAAAGCCTTCAAAATGTAATTGTTAGAAATCTTCTTGGCAATGGTCTTAAATTCATGTATTGTCTATTCTAGAAGCTTGCTGAAAGTTATTTGCCCTAAAATGATCTACATTTGGAGTAATGAGTGATTAAATCACAAATCCTCAAAATGTTCGGCCCAAACATTTTGAGGATTCAATCATTAGTCATTTATTACTCCATATGTGAATCATTTGAGGGCAAATAACTTTCAGCAAGCTTCTAAAATGGTCTATACATGAATTTAAGACCATTGGCAAGAAGATTGCTAACAATTACCTTTTGAAGGCTTTTTTGCCTTCCCAGTACAGTATATGCCCTTTAAAACTGTGGGTCCTTCCCTTTCTTCCCTTTCCCTTTCCCTATGCCAATTCCTTTGAGCTGTAGTGTAAAAGCTTGGTGAAACACCCCCCTGGTACATGAAAGAGTACAAGAGCTCCAGAAGTATTGACAATACAACCCAGGGGATCAGAGAGATGTAATGTTGGCCCCACAATGCAAAGAGGGGGCCCCTATGGATCACAAAAGAGAACATATTTCCCTCAAATGTATAAATGCACAATTCTGTTCATACAGTATATTAACAAAAGAGCCCTTGTGAGGAGACAACAATATTTTCCTTCATAGGTATTTTTCCTCATAGGTGTAAAATTCACAATGTACGTCAGGGTTTTCAATACTTTTCTTTTTAACAAAAGAGCCCCTGGGAGAAGAGAAATAATTTTCCCCGAAAGGTATAAAATGCATAACATAATCAAGTCGGGCTTGAAAATACAGAGAAGCATATTGGAAACTGCAACTGGGGGTCATTTATAGGTAATGCCAGGGGGTGTTTCACCAAGCTGTTCGTAAGCTAAACACACAAAAAAAGTAAGTCCCCCCTAGGCAAAATAGCATAATTTTTTATCAAAGAGTTTTTTTGTGTGTGTTTACAAAAAAAAAACGACTGGTGACCCCTTCTTGTGCGAAATCACATTCTCAATGATTTTGACTCCCATCAGATGAAGTTCAAATCTGATGTTTATAAATGAAAATTAATTGTTGCTAACAAGTGTCTGAATACAAAACTTATGATTTGTCAAATTTGATTAGGATTTTTGGAAATTAACTCCCAATATGTTAAAACAGGAGCAAAGTATGGTATCGCATTTAGCATAAGAAGGGATCACCAGTTGTTCTTAAAGTCATTCATACATGTAGCTTAGGAACAGCTTGGTGAACCCCCCCCCCAGGGATACATGGCACATACATACACTTGCATCATGGAATCCATCATCAATTGAATGCCACTCTTCCATGTCTATGGGTCCCATTCTGCTTTGCTTTGGGGATATCAGTGAGGACTCATCTCAAAATTATAAAATCTTTGAAATAAACAAAATGTGGAAATGGTGACAACCACAAAATATATACGTAGTTCTGCCGTAATTACAGTCCATGATCATTACCCCCTGATTCATGTACATGTTCGCCTTACCTTGAAAGAAAGGGTGTTCAATCTGCAAAATTTGTGAAACTCGGCAGAAATCAGCAGTATACCCTAATGATAATGTGTATGAAATATCACAGTCATTGCTTCACAAACAATTCCAGGGAAAGCAAAAAACATCCTTCTTTACATTTGAAAAGCACTAACCATAGTCTTCATTCATAATCGTACATACACATGAATGTCCCTGTCAGCATGCGATGTGGGCTTTGCTCTCATTTAACGCATGCACTGTGAAGCAGACCTGTGCAGACCATACATGAAGCATGGTCTCCTATCTCTAGGCTTTGGATGACCAGCCCAAAACCTCCCCACAATTTAGCGACCGCTTTTATTCCGCTTAAATTCACTTTCCACTTCAAGAATTGGGAGGGAAGTTCTGATACAGTATCTTTGTCCATTTCCCATGGTTTTTGCAAAACGTTTATTTGACCTGCAAAAGGGACACCCTGTCTTTAAGATTCCAACTGGTACATAATGATTTCTAAGAACATCAAAACTTGAAAATACTAAATTGCTGTGCACACTGCCCCAAGCTTCTGTATAAACCCTGTATTCCTTCTCTGATATATCACTTTCCCTTCTGGTTCAATGAGCCTTGTCAATACAATGATCAAAGATGCCTTGACACAGGCTGTAAACCATACAATGATATGGTTGTTTTAACAGAAGAGGAGCTTGTTGCAAGAAGGAGCTAAATCCAAATTTCTTAAAAACTGAGTCATTAGTATTGATCAGGACAGCGAGAAGTGTTAAAGATTTTAGTGGAATCAAAATTTGAGACTCATGAAACAAATTAAGCAAGACCAACTACAGTACTGTCACATTTTCAGTTTAGTTTCCCATAGGCAGCTGTACAAAGCCAGATTAAAAATCTTGTTTTTGGATTTAGCTCCTTTTGGACCTAAACTCTTTAAGCTTGCAGACAGCCCAGCAAGCAATCGGATGGCCCTCTACATGGTGCCTCCTATATCAACATCAGCTGTCAGACCAAATATAGATCCACTATAAACATTCAGACATCAATGAGTACTTCTAGTCCCTTATCTCATCCTACGAGCAGGGGACCCAAATAAAGTCTATTGGCGGGGGCTATTTCTCAAGTTTGATATCATGAAGTGAACACACTGAACGGTGATGTGCGTAATACCCTCACAAGGGGCACTTTGATTATTTGTGGGGGCTATTTCTCAAGTGTGATATATCATAAAGTGAACACACTGAACTGTGAAGTCCATCATACCCTTACAAGGGGCACTTTGATTATTTGTGGGGGCTATTTCTCAAGTGTGATATATCATAAAGTGAACACACTGAACTGTGAAGTCCATCATACCCTTACAAGGGGCACTTTGATTATTTGTGGGGGCTATTTCTCAAGTGTGATATCATGAAGTGAATACACTGAACGATGATGTGCATTATACCCTCATACGGGGCTCTTCTGTTGTTTGAGGGGGCTTCTTTTCAAATGTGCTTTCATAAAGTGTAACACACTGAAATGTGATGCATTAGCCAATCACAAGGGGCTCTTTGATTATTTGTGGGGGCTCTTTTTTGCATCCCAGGGGCTAAGTCACCAGCAAGAATGTAACCTACTGTACATGTGCATAGTGCACATCCAATGATGCCTGGTTGTAGTAGGACATGTACACGGGTACTATGTGCACAATACAATGGATATACATGTACATGTGTAGTACAGTATGTAAGTGTGATACATTCATGTAGACCTTTGAATAGACCTCACCAGTAAGCTGACAAGTACATGTACGGGATGTATACTGTAGTAAGGTTATTGTCATCAATCATGCAACTACAGGAATCGATCTTCATTACAAACATCTCAGTTACAGGTCTCATCAGTGATATGTACAATGTAGCACTGACTAATAGGCTAACATGAAAGACCTGGGAACAACATACTGCAACTGAATGGTATGTGATGTATCATACAAAGACATAACGAGCCTACATACAGATCTACAATGAGTGTATGACGGTCTGTGGGATGTTACGCCAAACTGTTAGTAAGCTACAAACGAATTTACCCACGACTGATGACCTGTGCTAGTGCTAAATTCAGCTCTGAGAAAGTAGTGCGAGAACGTTCCACCATGTGCACCTCCTTGTATTGTTGTTCTGGGCACACTGTAAAATGTATCTTCATCCATCATAGCTTCATGAAAAAATCCCAGTCAGTAGTCTAGGTAGTATTTATTCAATGGATTGTCCAACGATGGTGTAATAGATCAGGTCGTAATTACCAGTAGTACTTTCCATCCATTTTCAGAGCTCTAAAAAATGCATGTGATTTCTACGTTTTCTTTCCCCTTTCTGTCTTTGAGATTGAAAATTATGTCATTTATTACCCTGATCTCCACAGGTGCAGTTAATAACCTCAAAAATGTTGAAAAATGAATCATTTCATCAAAATAATCATCATAGTAAGAACAACTTGCTGTGGACTATTGATATTTTCCATCTAATTTCAGGGTTGATTAAATACCTTAATAACTTCAGCTAATAAACTCAATAATATTAAGCAATAAAAAGTATCATATCATTCTATCATAATAAGAATTTGGGCAACTGTGAACATGTATATGTAGCTTAATTTCATCTAATTTTACAGCTCTCATTTCATATGAATAGTGGGTTTCCTACCTCCTCCCTCCCTCTCTCTCTTTGGGATTGTTCATGCTTGTACACATACAAAGTGTAACATTTTGCTAAATAAAAAAGAAGAGCTTGCAAAGTGGTAATTTTTGCAAAGTGGTAAAAACTAAAATGTTGTATGTTGTGTTCATTCGCAATGGATTAATGTTTTTAAAAGTATCTCAAATAGACCCATCCCTGGCCATGTCACAGCAATGGTGAGACCGAAGAGACATCCATGTTAATGTATTTATTCAAAATGGATTCACAAATTCTACATTATCGAAGATCTACTGTAGCAATAGTGTAACCAGAGACATTCATGCATTAAACATTGCTGACTCCTTGGGCTGATGGGGTGAAAAATCTGAATGTATTCATTTACGGTGGACTCATAAATTCTACATTATCGAAGATCTAGCAATAGTATGACCTGAGACATTCATCCACTAAACATTGCTTACTCCTTGGTCCCATGGGGTAAAAATCTGAATGTATTCATTCACAATGGATTCATAAATTCTACATTATCTAAGATCTACATGTACATGTAGCAATGGTGTAACCAGAAACATACATGAAGCTGACTCCTTGGTCCCAAGGGAGGAAAAATCTGAATGTTTTCATTCACAATGAATTCATTAATTCTACATTATCTACATGTAAGATCTAGCAATAGTGTCACTAGAGATATGGAACCCTTGTATTGATATCCTGCGGTGAGATATCTGGGAGATAATAAGATGAGATGGGGGTGAAGGACAGATGTCCAGGGATGTCTCTTCACTTCAGAGATTGCTGACAATGACATCAAGCTTGGAGCCCCTATACACAACATATCTTGTATTGTGTGTGTGCGTTCATGTATGTGTTGCACACTGCATAATGTGTATGTGTCTACAGTATATTTCCGAGTGTGTGTTTTTTCAGGTTAAGAAAAAACTTTTTAATCCTGATGTCATGAAATGAACACCCAGAGATAAAAATCATTGGAAAAATAAGATTTTTCACAAACAAGGGCACTTTGTTATCTATAGGGGCTTCTTTTTTTTTGTTTGTGGGGGCTTATTTCCCTAAATTAACCTGAGCCACAATGTGATGCATGTACTGTTGTCTGTATCTGTGAGTATCCTCATCCTTCGTATTCTAATGTACTAGCCCTTGATCTACATTCTCCACTGTAGTACTGTCCTATTTGGGTCAAGATCTCAAAGTGGCAACATTTACTTCCTCACACAAGAAACCATCACACTGCCCCCAGATTAGAGGCATGAAAACATCATTATTGTATTACCAGATTAAGGACAAACTCAATTGCACCGAACAAAAATCACTCATTAAGCTTAATTTCCACCCCAGAAAAAAAAAAATCATTGATGAAATCATCTAATGGATAGTTATAGAAGTAGAAATGACCTTCGTCAGGCAGACATAATTCAATCAGCGCTCTGATGCTGAGGTAAAGGTGATGGGTTACCCACGGTGGATAAGCTGTGGAGAGGGTAGCCTAGCCTCAAGACTTTTGGGCATTTTTAATCCAAACTAATCAATAAAGGGGTCTGGTCGCAGTAGACATATCATTTTTTATTTCTTTTCCTCAACGCTGAGGAAAGATAAGAAAGATAAAGGGGATACTAGTCTTTTGAGTACTACACTCTATTTTTCAGTTTGGATTAGAAATGTCTAACAGCCTGAAAACCAGGCTATGGAGAGGGACATGGTTTTGGGAGTGGACATGAACATATAATGTGTGGATCATACGTATGCACATCAGTATGTGTACATTCATGTATACGTACATGTAGTTGACTGATTAGGGTGATATGAGAGAACTTCAATTTTCATTGAAAAGTGAGTTACAGATTTGTAACTTGATTGAAATGGTATTTATTTTCAGTTTAAACATCATGGCAGCCATGTGCCAAATTGCAATATTCAGATAGATTAAAAACTCAGATTCTTTGTTTTTTCATAAAAATATGTTAATATGTATAACACACACATAGGCATTCACATGCGTACACTCCAGCTCAAAGGAATTGGCATAGGGAAAGGGAAAGGGAAGAAAGGGAAGAAAGGGAAGGAGCCACAGTTTTAAACTGTGTTATATTTTGTCCACATCAGCATGAAACATGATGCTTTTTAGGCTAAAGCATATAATGTTTCATGCTGAACTGGACAAAATAAACTGCAGATTAAAACTGCGGCTCCTTCCCTTTCCCTTTCCCTATGCCAATCCCTTTGAACTGTAGTGTACATTTATGCATTGCCTCAGACATACAAGTACTCGCACAATCATGAAATACCCTTCTTTATTCATGATGTAAGCTATTACACTTTATTTCCTTTCTTTGCAATTCTCTTTCTCAATCACTCTCTTTCTTTTGCTCTCTCATTTTCTTTTAAAATCTCTTTCTATCTTCCTCCCTAGAAGCTCATGCCCACATTGCAACAACGAACATCTCAATAGTCGCGCAATCACAAAATACTCTTCTTTTTTTCATGACGTAACCCCTCAGCCTATTTCACTTCAATTTAACTTTCTTAGCTATTTTTCACTATCACCTTCACACTCTTTCTCTCGCTCTCTCATTCATATCAAAATCTCTTTTTCTTTCCCTTCCTCTCAACATTATGGTTCTCATGCGCACATTGCAATGAAGAATTGTTTTATGAACTTACCTCTTCTAGAAACCGGCGGAGGTCATGAGTGAGATTAGGGGAATACATGGAGCTCCAGTCGTTGGGCATGGTGATCTTAAAGAAGTCACTCTTCCACCTTTGGTACTGCAGCATGTAACCCTTCTGGTTTGAATGAACCTTTGGTGCCTTCCATCCGTCCTGGGACGAGCTGTCCATCCTACACACATGGGCACTCTCTCCCCCTCCTCCCACTAGGGGCCGGCCGGAGAAGACCGTAAAGTTCCTACCGTGGGGGTGTGGTGTCCCCCCTGCCCCTCCCCCGCCCTTCTGAATGCAGGCACCAATGTTCTGGGCGTGCTTGAGAATACTATTAGTGAGATCCCCACTCAGGAGTGTGCTTGGGGGCGGGGCGCACTTCCCCCACCCCGAAAAGTTTCTGGTGATGATTATTTGCCGCGACATACTGAACACGTTCAGCTAGTCAGCGCCAATGAGTCTGGACAGCTACAATGTAGGTGTGAAGAATCAATTGGCAACAGGTGTTGATGAAAGTATTTTCCAAATTCCCAGGTATAACCTGCAAGGAAAACATACATCGGTGATAAAAAATAGTGGCAACAAAGTACTACAGGTGTGAAGAATCAATTGGCAATGGATGTTGATGAAAACATTCCAATTTCAATAACAATAATAATAATAATAGCACCATTCTTCAAAACAGGTATAACCTGCAAATTTATAGAACACATTGTACAGTAATATTGATGATAATAACATTGTGCAATACATTGCATAAATAAAAAAAAATCACTCAGAGAATTGTTATGAATCTAATTAAAATTAGATGAAAACATACTTGATCTTTTTGCTTTTCACGGGAAAAACATTTTATGTCAGAAATAAAATTGCATTTGCTGCTGCGACATTCGTTTGGCCCATCATTGAAGCATGTACAACAATGTGGGTGTAAAGGCTGCATAACTTTGCTAAAATACACTTACAGTAGTAAGAATATGGAAATATCAAAGTAAATATGATTTATGCTGTAAGCATATTTATTAAGTGTATTTTTTTTTCCATCTCAAATTGTGTGTGTGGGAAGGACGGGTCCCCATAACCTGCAAATTCAACACACAGCATTAATCATAATTACATTATATGGCTAGTGGTCCTTTCTCATCGCGGGGGCCCTTAATCGACGCACTAGCAAAAATGCATATTAGAACGAAATGGTAAGCGAGTGAGACTACATAATCACCGTCCGCACAACAGTTTCTGTCAAGCTAGGCAAAGTTTACAAGTCAAAAAAATCAACTTTCATCAAATTATCATCTTTTGAAATTTTAAGCCCCCCCAAAATCACATTATTTGGTAAATGTCAAAAATAAATGCCGACCAGAAAGTCTGTTTTCTTCAAAATTCCTGCCACGCACCCACTCCGGGATCGCTTCGGTAGCCAAACGGAGAAGTCAGTTTGATCGTGATGCACATGCCTTCGGCACTACATCATGCGCGTTCCGAGAAAATACGATTGAAATGAAGACTCTCTTATTATGGCAGTCTCTTTTTTTCGGACCTCGTTCCATTAAACATCTAGGGTAGCCTTAAAGAAAATACAAGAGTCCACTGCAAATGTAAATCACACGAACAAGCAAACTGCAAATTTTTTTTTCTTTTTTTTTACAAATCACCAAGTCACCATAAAATCAAACAAATAATCGATCAGGATAAGGCCATTGACAATACACGTAAATGGTGCGGCGTTTAAGGGCCACAACTTTATTGTCGACAAATATTGACAGGCTAACAGTTTTACATTGAAAATACAATTATTCTAAGTGCTTACTCAAAATGTCTCAGTAATATGATTTTGCAAATATAAAGCATGAAAGGAAGTGTGATTTAGTGTAAAACTAAGAGTATATCGAAATAAGTATTCGTCTCAAATTGTAAGTGCGGCGAGAATGGCCCACCCATCATACAATAGAACTAGCTACAGAGCTTAAAATCACATTTGAAAAGCAAGAACACTGTCATATGGAACAAAGAATATCTATCAAAGTGCAACATTATAAATCTTGTTCAATTCAGCCTGTTCAGACAGACTTTTTCGAAATTCTAATCTGTTTTTCATTGAGGAAGGATGCACAAATGCCAAGCCCACGAAACTGTTTTTTTCTACATTCGGATTTAAGTTCCTATACTATAGAACCTCAACTCACGCTGTTCTGCTCTAAATTGCCATGTGTGCATGTTTTTGTAAGATGATGCAACTCTATTCGAAAAGTGCCGCCGCTTTTACGCTAATGCGAGCAGCAGCCATCAGAGCCGATTTCAAGCCGGCTAGCCACGGGAGGACGCAAGCTGTGATACCGCCCAGATACTACGTACCGGCACCGGTGCGGTACCAGCTGCGAGAGCGCGCTCCAGCCTTACTACAGGACTGTTAAACCTTTGAAAAATAGAGTTCCTCTTTTGAGAATACACATAAACGTTCTGCCATAGCTTTAAATATATTTTATATACTTTGTTAATACTCACTGAATGCTAAAGTGACCAAAGAAGACTTAATAAATGAGCTGCAGACGGTTGACGAACACCAATACATCCGAGGACTGGAGAGATCAACCGGCAACTGCTGCGCGAACGTTCTTTCACATAGTATGCGGCATTATGCGTGTTCTTGCAATACGTCTAATTCGCAAGCCGCAAAAGAGTGGTAACCCTTCCTTGACTACTTGATGCGTACAAAGGGAGTAGCATATTTACGTTAAGAAGAGAGCATAATCTAAGCATGTCTGCTTAGAGTACTAAAATTTGAGTTTCTTCCTCGGCTTCTTTTACATGTAGATGAAAATAATTTGTATCCATGTGTGTGTTTGCGCGTGCCTGTATGTGTATGTGAGTGTGTAACTAGTGCGAAGGCCAGGGGGCGCGGGTGGAGGGGGAGGGGGGGGGGGGGGGGGCGGCGACGGGAAGTAGGAGGTATGATGGTGAGGGGTCCATTGAAAATAGAATCATACGGCGGAGCTGGATGAACCCATGGACAAATAAATTCCACAGGACACGACAAAGTAAAATCAGGGAGGTGCCCTCCCTGGTAAAATCATCTTTACTCGTGCAGCGCTCCACGAGCGGTAGAACCTTTTCCTCGGAATACTTTTGTTGGTGTCTGTAGGCCTACAATAATATTGAAAGGAAAGGAAATTATTAATATAACATAGCATAAGCCTATTTGTATATTAAATTATAAAATAAAAATCGTTATTGAAAGATTCAACATTGGTAAATAGTTAGGTTGTACATAGGTCTATTGTGTATCTACCGTCATTTCAATAATTTTGTCGATTCTTATGAATATTTCAAAAAATATCGTCAATCCTTCAATAAAATAAGCCGATCCTTGAAGCTTGTACTGCATGCTGATCAGCTGGTGTTTGTTACACCTACACTTATTGTATACATATGGATATAATATACATACAGAGGACAAACTGGTGGGTTTTGTAACGGGCTACTTCGAAAGTTCGTTAATCCTAAACAGTCTAGCCGAGACTACGTGTACCCTGGATCATTCATATAAAATTTGTGTTTATTTTTTCATTTATCAATTTGCCATTTCGAATTCATTCCAATTGTTTATCATACGCCTACCTTATATATTATTCTGATGTGCGTTTTTAGGTGTATTTTGAATTATACAGTAATTTGCTATGATTATATGATTTTTTTTACTGAACAAAATGTCCGATTTGAATTTCAATTGTAGAACTGAATGCAATGCTCTGTAATAAATTGCCCTTATTTGTCATCATCATCCTTATCGTGAATTTGTCATTGTTGTCGTCAAAGTCCTGAGTCCTATTGCCGTCACTTCGATCATAAAATAACTATAATCGGACAGCTTATACCAAGTCGCGTTGCACTTCACTCACACACACAAAATCACATAGGCCTACTTGATCGCCTTGCAGGCCTATACGTTTTTTTTTTTTTTTTTTTTGTTATCCAGGTAATCATAAGAATTTGAACATTCTCACAGTTGCTGAGTCTTTTCGAGAAAAAAATTGTATACAGAGTCCTCAATGTTATTAGGCCTATAAACCCGATGCCACACTGATATATGGGAGTTTCATAGTGAAACATTGTGGACATTTGCTCACCGTGCGCGCGTGTGCATGTCCGCGCGTCGATATAAATTCATGTTAGATTTCGTGACATTGTGTCATAAATCGCTAATTTTTAACATGTT
Source organism: Arbacia lixula (assembly GCA_963669155.1). Classification (NCBI taxonomy): domain Eukaryota; kingdom Metazoa; phylum Echinodermata; class Echinoidea; order Arbacioida; family Arbaciidae; genus Arbacia; species Arbacia lixula. The sequence goes on along the minus strand of OZ022595.1, from coordinate 20,351,909 downwards.
AGCATAAATATCCTCGCTTGGGGCGAGTAGCATCTGAAAGCCAACACTTTTCTACACATGATTAACTAACAATAATTCGAGGATATCAAGTAGTCTCGTTGCACTTTTTGCTTGAAATCTGTTACGCATTCGTCTTTTGGGGTGGAAGTCTATGGGAAATGCCTCCGAATTCGACGAACAAACATGTACATCACACACGTGTAGGCCTACAGAAAACAAACGAAGCAAGCAGTCAGTCTGGGGCGAGCGGTTTCTGACAGAAGAGATTTCACATTAAAACTTGATATAAGACTTATTCTCATTGGCTGTAAAATCTCGTTGCACTTTTGTTCCAAAAAGTTTTGTCTAATGAGAGACAATAATAGAAAAGAAGGCAACGAGAACTGCGGCAAATGACGTAATGCGACGATTCCATTATAGAGCGGGGGCGTCGCGAGCGTTGCGCGCAATCAGGTACGCGCTGCAGACGCGCAGGACTCGTGAACGACTCAGCGACGAGAACTGCATATTCCTGTGACATTTGTGTTCCTTTACTTAAAGTTCTAACAATGTCCAGAATACTTAGAACAATGCAGATGAGATATTTGAAAGTTCACCCATTGTTTAATGCTGTATGGAGCGTATTTCCCATACACATCGCTAAATAATGAAATAAACGCATATTTTCGGTGTTGTCTGCACTCTGCAGCGGAAAGAATATCGTGTGAACGGTGACTGAGACTTGGTCCCACGCGTGCAAATATATGTTGGTTTTATAGTACTAGTAGCAGCTTTATTACGAAATGATTAATTTGGTAGCTAGCGTACACTTGTGGGAATAAACATGGTAACTCAATAAAGCATGTCGACCCCTCAATTGTTACTAGTCTTGTTACTTGTGTTGGAATTCATGGTTTCAAACTGAGAAGACAAGGTTTTGAAATGAGGGCTTGATAGCTCTGGCTATATAGGCTCTAGCTGGATCCGCCAGTTGAAGGGAAGATTTTAGAGCAATGCTACGTTTCCCCTTAACCAACCCCATATCTAAAATTATGTTATGAAACACAAGTGCTTGCGGTCAATAGCTGAAGAACGTGTGGAGGATGCATTTTGTTTGCATTTGGAATCATTTGAACCTGTGTCCTACTTGTGCAGCCTTGGGAGGGATAATGCGTAAATTAAGCAATCACCCCTATATGCCATAATGGAGTAGTCCTACCCAATTCCAGCCGAGACCGGTGATGCGCGCTCGGGCAGCGAGCGCGTATTCACCTTTTGTCCAAAACGGGCTCAAAGTTTTCACTATGTGTATTCTAACTCTTGTGTAATAAGTTAGAATTATATTTTCATTGTGACTGTGTGTTGATCGCCCTGTATTTAACAGTGATTGGCAAATTATATTGTTCTTTTATGTTTACTTTCCATTATTGTGTCTCTGAATGACTTTAAAAATGACTTTAAAAAAAATGTGTTTGCCGCAGGAAACTATTTTATAATGAGAACTTCAACATAAAAACACCAATAATAGGCCTGCTTGATTATGCATCAAACTGCAATTGTTTTTTTAGTGATGATGTTCTGTATAGATATGGTATAATGAACATAATTCAGGTCTGTTTTAAATGCTGGATAGGTTTTGATGAGAAAAAGCGTCGAAAAGTAAAATGTAACACCATGGACGATCTGCTAGCGTTATCTCGCGCGTGCGATACAGCATTCTGTCGCCAGAATATTTTTTTGGTAGTCTAGGCGGCCACTCCTCCGAAAACTTAGCAACAGCGCAAACAAGATGGCGGGTCGTCGGCTCTGAAAATTGTCGTCGATTTGTGGAAATAAAAACAAACAGGTAAATATGAGCTATGTGTGAATGGGTATGAGGTAAGGAATTTTCTTAATTTTATCACTAGTAATAAGTTCATGGGTTTTTAAATATGTTTCTTCGTTGGCCTGCAGGTAAGAAGCGTTGAGTGTGAGACGGTTTCGTATCATCGTCGCGCAGATTCTCGCTCTCGGAGCTAGACCTGCGGGTTGGTGCCGAACTTTCCCGGGGCCCGGGCCCGTTGGACGTACGGCCCTTTCTAGAACCTTTATTGCAGCAATTTTATTGTGCTGCTAGTCAGTAGTGTCAACTGTTGTGATCATACCAGAGTCCGACTTGGAAAAGATTGGGAGGCTTTTGGTGTGGGGCGGGTAGGACAGTGAATCCTAACCAATTACTTGAGCTTTGCCCTTCTGAATTAAAAAATTGTACGAAAATTTATTGTTTTTGTTCCCAGACCCAGCCAGCTCAGTTTCACTCAATCACTGTGAAAAGTCTGGGTTGATGTGACATAACTTCTATGATTAGACTTAGTTCTAGATTCTCACCACTTACAGTATCACAACACTGCCGATGTTTTTGAACAAACCCAGGTAAACTTAAACTGCATACACAATTCTAAGTTTGATTCAATTTGGTCTACTCCTTTGGCCATCATGTCAGCAACTGTGTAGAAGCACATTTTAATGCATCGTGATAAATCAATGCAAATCGAAACAATCAGGGTTGTTAAGCTTTGTAATAATCTGCATCATAAAAATATGAGATTAGGACATATTCTAAATATTTCATTTTAAGGATTTCTACAAGTATGCACTTCATTTTATTTTGTGGGAACAGAAAGTTGAGAAAGATCGGTGCTTGGTGCCTGATGTAAATCTCTGTGTAATTAACCTATTATGTCAGACTTGTCGATTTTTGATGCATTTGTACACTGCTGATATTAAAGATGTGCCTTTTATTTGATTTTTTTTCTCTTTCAGTGTTTATAACTTTGTGCCAAGATTGGTAAAGAAAACCGTCCCACGATGCCAGTGGCGGTGCCCAAGAGGGCTACGTCCAGCAGCCACCACAAAACCAACCACTTTGGGATCGAGGTGGTCAAGGGGCTGACCTGGAAGGGATGGGAGCCAGGAGGGGAGTACACCAAACATGTCGTACTCAAGAACGTCCAGGTCAAGACACAGAAGCTGAAATTCAGGTAAAGAGAACATTTTTTTTTTTTGCAGATGAATATCTCTAGTCGTAGCCCAGGGATCCAGTTAAAATGCTTATTCTGCAATCTTTTGGTTGAAAACAACACATTTAGGAATTGAAGTGAAAGTGGATAGATATAATTTTCTACATGTTTTCTGCAATTAACATAGAAGTTCATTAAAACTGTTAGGATATATGGCTTCCTATTTGATATGATATGATTTGAAAAAGTTTATTGCATGATAAACATCATAGCAGCCTGGATTAGTACAGAATTGTCCATAAACAGATATGTACAAGCCAATACATTGACACATACTGTACGTAAATCAAATTTTCAATCTTAAGAAAAGGATATATTGAAGCTATACATTTACTGTGTGTTTTTTCTCCAGCTCCCCAAACACGAGGTTCTTCTCCACCCTATACCCGGAGCCCATTGTGCTGAGTGCAGGGACTAGCTACAGTCTCCCTGTCACCTTTAGGCCTCTAGAGAAAAGCATCTATACTGACAAGATTGAATTCCAGGCACAGGTCAGTATTGATACAAATTTTGTTGAAATACCATTTTTCTCTTTGTGCTTGTAATGCCACCTAACACATAATTATTGAGGCAACAATGTCCATGAAAAAGAAAGAAACTTGTTTTTCTGGAAAACAATTGAACTGCCTATTTTGAAGGAGACAGACATACTACCACGTATGTATGGTGTTGTCAATTAATCTGTAAAAATGTGTTTGCTTTTATGTTCTATGTTTTATCATGTGAACAAAATGAATTTCCATATATGTATCTTTTAAATGGACCAAATAAATACAATTTACAATTTACAATTACAAATACTGTAAACAAATAACAATGCATCAAAAGATAATTCATGAAGGTATCCCAACTATTCTGTTCAACAATGCCTGTATTCTATGCAGTACAATAGAATATTGATATGGGGTTCAAGGTTTCATAGCACTTCACATTAAAAAATAATATGAAAACAAGCATGTACGTTTAAGTTGCTTTTATTATATTAATATTTTTTTTTGTAGTACACAACAAAAAAGATTTCTTTTTCTTCTGTGAAAGAATGTGGTATAACGTGAACAGAAAAATTGGCAGTAAACACAAATGGTACAGAAGTGTATCATCTTATGAATGGTTTCTTTATTTCAGGATGGTGTCTTTGAAGTGCCCATGCAAGCCGTTCTACCCAAGCATGAGCTTTCCCTGCCCAGTCAGCTCAACTTTGCCATGTGTGCTACCAGGGACCATGTCACACTCACATTCCAGCTGCAGAACACCAGGTGAGAGCAGGGTTCATAGCGATAATAATGAGGATGTTGATATTGATGTTGATGCAGAACACCAGGTTACAGCAGGGTTCATATCGATAATGATGATGATGTTGATACTGATGTTGATGCAGAACACCAGCTAACAGCAGGGTTATATCGATAATGATGATGATGATGATGTTGATGTTGATGCAGAACACCATGTAACAGGCTACAGCAGGGTTCATATCGATAATGATGATGATGTTGATATTGATGTTGATGCAGAACACCAGGTTACAGCAAGGATCATAGTGATTTGAGGCTTCTACAAAAAGCCACCAAGAGCAGCCAAGACCAATCAACAGTTTGTGATTGCTATAGTTATTACTGCCATGGGGTCGCCAACAAATAGTGATTGACTTTGCTGGAAAGCTATTTTAGCAGTTCTGCAGAGGTCCACAGAGTGTCTTCGGTGTCTTCTGATGTCTCCTGCTCTTGACAACTTTTTGGCTTTTATTAGGACCGTGATGTTGATGGTGATGATGAAATTCAGCTGATCTAACTTTGAAAAGATTCTGTTAGTGTTGTTGTGATAATCACAATTTAAATTTTGATCAATAATTCCTATTGATGAATTTGATATGACCATCTATAAATCTTGAGAAGTGGTTGGAAAAGTATGTGATTGATAGTGCATCAACAGGCCTAAAGGACCAATAGATTTATTTTGTTGCTGTGTTGTGGCTCCCATCATCTGTTATTCATTTCTTTCCTGCCAATAAGATTTAATAATAAAATGATAAGACAATAAAATTTATGCACATTTTGTGCTGGTTGAATAAAGGAAGGAGTCATTGTGAGATTTCCTTGCCTATATACCTCACACTTTAATTGATTTATTGTTCTTTTAATTGCTAACAAATTTTCCTTTACACCACAGCGAACTAGTGACAAAGTTTGCCTGGTCCGTGGCATTGCCTTTTGTGTTGGATCCTCCGCATGGAACCCTCGCCGCCAAGTCCCAGTGCACGATCACTGCGACCTTCAAGCCTACTTCAGCCGTCGTCTACGAGACGATTGCAGAGGTGCATTATGGGTCAGATAACCTGACCTGCAAGAAGGTCCTGAGATTGGAAGGAATAGGTGAGTTTGCATGGCTGTGGTGATTTAATCCTGTCAGTACTGACGGTACATGAAGTGTGGAATAAATCAATAGGTTTCACCAGGCTTGGTACTGGGAGTGTTTTGCATTAATGTACTTTCTTGTCTTCCTTCAGCAGTCTCTTTACACAGATTTCACTATGTGTGGAGTTGAAATGTATAGCTCCATCTTATTGATCTATTGAAATCTACACTTGTAATGTTTGTCAATACTATGTAGCGCTGATGAAAGGCAAATTTCAATGTGATTACTTTGGACAGTCACCCCATTTATTAATTGATTCATTCATATACTGTTCTACAGGATTTGTGTGTAAAAAAAAGTACTTGTGCATCCATGGCACCCAAGGAGTTCTTATTGCTGTAATTTTGTCCTTGTCCTCAGGCAAGCTGCCTCACCTGTTAGTCTCCCAGGCAGGAAAAGCCCCTAGAGCCATGGACAACCTCAACATAGAGGGCGTCATATCCTTCGGTGACGTGGCCATCGGCTCCACAGCTGAGAAGTGGATTGAGCTGCACAACCTGGCTCCGGTGAGTTGATTCATCAAATTATTTCTTTGAACTCTTTCTATCTATGTGCTATATCCTGTGGGCAATTGTTGAATGCCACAACTATCAACCACTGCCAGAACAAAGTTGTAGCATCCTATGTGATTAAAAACTAATGTTAAAGCACACAAAATTCTTCCGTCATGTACACAAATCGTACTCAATCATAAGGGATGATTCAACTGTATAATTGGCCGTACATTGAAAGTAATACTTAAATGCTCACAAAGAGGTGGGTATTTTGTGCATTAAGTCATCCATGGGCGGGTGAAGTTTATTTATCATATTTGTGTGCACGATTGCAAAAATAACAATTTCAAATCTTTGTGAAGCTCATTGAAAAAAAAAAAATCTAATAAAATAATAAATGTTATCTCTTATTTTTGCAGGTGAATTCTCCTTTCACTGTTGACCATCCCACGGCAGGCACAAGGATCGATACTGTGTTTTCATGCGTACAGAAAGCGGGAACCGTCCCTCCACACAGTGTCAGCAGAATAGCAGTAAGTTCCCCCTAATTATTCCACTTGGTATAACCCAATAATGCCTCTAGTGTTCATATTGGAATAATCCATTCTTGACTGGAGGTTTAGCTATGGTGTAGTGATGATTAATGCAATAAAATGTTTGACCAACCAAGACAAAGGCAAGATTATTTATGCCTGGATACTTAAGCTTATATACTTTGATAGAATTTTGTATAAATATAAATATCCTGTCATCCTGGAAATCTACAAAGAATATTGGATTTATATTTTGATTGTAATTTTATAACTTCCCCCATTATCATATCTTTACAGGTGAGTTTCACTCCCAACACAGTGAATGAGGAGAGTGTGGACTATCTGCACATCCAGGCCATCGGCAAAGTCAGCAAGACTGTGGTCAAACTACACGGCAGATGCAAGGGTAGGCTTCTTGTTATTGAGTTCTTCTGTGTTCATGTTTACCATTGTAAGTAGTTGTAAGTAATTGTCATTGGTGTTGTTGTATTAACTCTCTAATAACCATTGGCGTGAAGATGTGTACTAAGCTAATGGGGTTTCAAGGCCTGGTAATCATAAGGGTTAAAGGGTTACCAAGCATTTCAGATGTCGTGTTTCATATATTTGTACTGAATATTTTGATGTGAAATATGAATCAGTTGGTTCAGATTGTGCTTTAAAAAAGAAAAAGAAAAAAGAAAGATGTTTTTGTGTTCAAATAATCTGCTGCAGAATCATAATAGTTAATAAATGCCTCTGTCTGAGATGAGTGAGTATTGGACTCCTTAGAAGTTATTGACATTTTATTCAAAAGAATGCAGGTATGGATGAAGTTTGTATAACCACTGTACATAGGGAGGGGAGGCAAACTGCAAGTGACACCTTTCCTTAATGTTTTATCTTAATGTCATCAGTGTACATACTGTTGTGTTGCCATGTATTCACCACTACATCAATATTTAGTCATGAAACTCTCTTTGACTTTGACTCTCTGACAGGCCCTTGTGTATCGCTAGGGGCAAGCGTTTTGAACTTTGACCTCTTGAACCTTGGGGAGTCCACCACTAGGACGCTGGACATCATCAACCAATCAGACGTCTCAGCCTTCTATCAGGTATGGCTAGTGAGGGGACTGTGTTAGCCCTTTCTTTACTGAATCCGCACATACGTAGACTAGCGTGTTTCCACTGAGATAGTACGCAGCATGACTCTTAGACAATCTGATGTTCGGACAATAGACAATGGGCTATGAGAAAACTGCAAATGCTGCATAGCACACAGTTAAGCCACACCCCTTTCGTTACTGCAGTTCCATGGCAAATAATGACATCCTACCACGACCAGGATTCACAAAGCCAGAAAATGTAATTGTGAGCAACGGGTTAAAGTGGGCAGACTCCTGCAGAGAGATCCTGGGTTCGAGCCCAGCCCAGTGCTTTCACCCTAACATGGACAAGGTGTTTTGCTCCTGCTAGTCCCTCTCAACCCTCGTGTAGTAAATGAGAAGCGAACAAGAATGAATATTCCTGATCTATTTAGATAAAGTAGCTTCTGTCGCTTCTACCGCAGCTTGGTAAACCGCAGGGTAATAATCAAGCGCTTTGAGTGGTACTACCAGCTAAAGACTATTATTGTTACTTTGCTTGTTTTCCTTTTATTGCATTTTATTCTAATTTACATCAATCATAACTCCATGGAAACAGTTAATGACCTCTAGGCATTGTAACTCTTGCTTTAGTAGGTACAATCAATGGTTTGTTATGACAGATACAGAGCTAACGTTTAACTGAAATGTGTTCTTCTTCTTCTTTTTTGCAGTTCATGTTGGACAGCGAGCAGAGTGTGTTTGAGATGAGTGTTCAGTGTGGTAAAGTGGAACCTCACACCACACAGACTGTGATAGTGACATTCACTCCATCTCATCCCATCAACCACTACCGCAGGGTCTCATGTGTGGTGCAGAACCAGGTAGGTTGGATTAAATTGGATTGGATTGGATTGGATTGGATTGGATTGGATTGGATTGGATTGGATAGGATTGGATTAAATTGGATTGGATAGGATTGGATTGGATTGGATTGGATTGGATTGGATTGGATTGGATTGGATTGGATTGGATTGGATTGGATCAGATTAGATTGAGCTGCATTTCAGTGAGTTGTGTGTACAGTGAGTCCACAGAATAAAGTTCAATTAGCGTCCTTAGTCACTACCAAGATAATTCATGTAGCAAGTTAAAGTGAAGAATCGGTATAAAAACAAATATCAGACATTTAAAAACATCCTTCATGAAGGATTGATTATTGCACCAAATGTCGCCCATGTCATTGAATGATGAAAATTCATAATTGGAATTATACTGGTAGTGGCTATGGTCACTTTGGTAGATTCAAACATAAAACAAGGGTTATTTTTTTTTAGTTTTCCTGAAAACATCAGTGGAGCTATGACTGTAAGATTTAATTTGAGCTATACTAAGGGTAAAGCTGATCCACGTCAAGCTTCATGAACTTTGCAAATAGAACACACTATACCTTTAAAGTCTCCCTATACTATGCATAAAGAGGGTTAACATCTCCATGCTGTCTCTTCCCTTTTTTCCAGGACCCTCTGTTTGTAGATATGATTGGCACCTGCCATACGGAGCTATGCAAGCCAGCCGTCCTGCAACCCAAGCACCTCACCAGATACAGGCAGCATGTGGCTAGGGGATTCTCTATCTTCCCTCCTGAGGTAACCTTTGACCTCTATACCTTGACTGTGATACTGGTGACCTATAACCCTTGACCGTGACTTTGACCTGGGACCTTATAACCCACTAATGGAATGCATACCAAATAGTATAAATCAAATATATGTCTTCAGGGTTTTCTTTTGAAATTTATACAAATTAGCAACTTAAGAAAGAAAATGCATAGCACAACCAAATGTTGCACAAAATTATTCATAACCTATGTAAACAAACAAGGAGCAATAGACAATTTTCATTATGTATGCAAATTGTATGCACATCGTCTGAACAATACATTTAATGGTAACCCCTAAGCTTGTCTGAGGTTTGTCTGAGTAGCAATAACTAATATATTCAGAATGCATTTTGTCAATTGAATCTCCATGATTAGATACGCAGTTGGGGGAGAAGTTGTGAATACATTACGAAAATGGCTGATAAGCTGTGTACAGCTAGCTAAGAAACTGCAGGGAATTTCCCCAATCTTGATGTGGACATGACTTGGTAAATGATATTTATTTACGTGTGACCATTCTAGCACCTGAATGAGATGGTGAAGGACCACAAGCTGCTGCTTGATGCCAATAGCTGCCTTATGCACCCTTCAGCTGAGGCCATGGAAGACATGCTACCCCAGCCCACACCCCTCCCTGCTATGAAGGAGTACTTTGATGATGGCAGACATGGTGAACACAAGGTGAGTGTCACAGGATTACTGCTACCTCACCCACACCGCTCCCCACCCCACACCCCTCCCCGCCCCACACCCCTCCCCGCCCCACACCCCTCCCCGCCCCACACCCCTCCCCGCCCCACACCCCTCCCCGCCCCACACCCCTCCCCATCCCACACCCCTCCACACCCCTCCCCACCCCACACCCCTCCCCCGCCCCACACCCCTCCCCGCCCCACACCCCTCCCCGCCCCACACCCCTCCCCGCCCCACACCCCTCCCCGCCCCACACCCCTCCCCGCCCCACACCCCTCCCCACCCCACACCCCTCCCCACCCCACACCGCTCCCCACCCCACACCCCTCCCCACCCCACACCCCTCCCCATCCCACACCCCTCCCCACCCCACACCCCTCCCCACCCCACACCCCTCCCCACCCCACACCTCTCCACACCCCTCCCCACCCCACACCCCTCTCCACCCCACACTCCTCTCCACCCCACACTCCTCTCCACCCATACCCCTCCCCATCCTACACCCCTTAGCACACTAAGATTGGAGTGAAGTTTCTCAATACTGTCTCACTGTTTGACTGGCTTAGGTAAGAAATTAGGCAATCATATGGCAATATACCTTCATCTATATTTTCTTGTATCTGTTTCCAGCAACCAGTCCACATCACTATTTACATTACGCATGTTGACATCACTGACATGTGCTGTCCAACATATAGCATTGAGGAGAATGGAGAACAATGATATGGCAGTATTTTACCCTGATTTCTGTTTTCTTGTATTTCATTTCAGCAACCGGTCCACGTCACCATCGACACGACGCACGTTGACTTTGGGAACGTGACTGATCTGCGCCGGCCGACCCAGAAGACTCTGAACATCACCAACCACACCAAGGGCAAGGTCACCATCACCTGGATGGGCGACGAGAACCATATTTATTCCGTTTCCCCGGTAACGGCGGACATTCCCCCTCTAAAGATGTCATCGTTTAGGGTGACTTTCAAGCCAGTAAGTGAGGTTGCTCTCTTCTCCTCCTGGTTCTATTTTCCTCTATCCCCAATTTTTTCCCCTTTTTGTATCTCTGTATTCCATTTACATCTTTCTATCATCCACCTCCCCTGTGTGTGTGTGTTTTTTTTTTTTTTTTTTTTTTTTGGGGGGGGTGGTACAACATCACAGTTGACTGCAATGAATGTATGGAGTTGATTGCAATTGATTGCAATTGATTGCAATCTCAACATATACACAAACTTGAGCTGACTGCAATTGATGTGTGTCCATATTTTATCAAGTGTTGCGAATAGGTATTTTTTCAGAAGATAATGGTTCAAAGAGCTGTTTCTATACTCAGACCAAAGTACTTACTTTAATGTAATCACTGATATTTGATATTTTCACAAATTTTCATTCACAGAATGCTCCCAACCAGTTCTTTGGTGCAGAGCTGGAAGGATATGCATTCTACAAGGTAAGACACATTCAGGTTTATTCTAAGTTTATCCTTTTAATATTTTTATAATTATTTGTCTTATTAGCAGGGGTGATTTTTCTAGCCAGATGTCACAAAGTGAGCGCTCTAAAGTAACCTGTAACGTATGAAGAAATGTGTTACAATGATGATGGTGCTCCCATTAAAATATGGTGCAATCAGTCTTCAAACATTACTGTTCATTGATAAAAATGAGTGGAGGTTAGTGGTTGTGGGCCCAAAATATTTTAGTTATTTGGTTTATAAAACAAGCATATATTTGCTCTGTAAATCGGGAAATGGTTTAACTTTAGGTCCGCTATGATCTAAAAATGAGCACCTCTTGATAATAGCATGGTTTTGCTACTATATTCTTAACCATGCCCTTCAGAGCAGTCTATATTTGTTACTATTGCACTCTTTCTCCTTGGTTGTTTATAGAGCATGCGTGACTATCGACTGGTGCAGGATGAGACGTTCTGCCCTCCCTGGTGCCTGACCGTGGCTGCAGTGGGTCAGACCTTCCAGCCTAACAATGAGACTTTCCTCCCTACCTACACCCTGGACACCAAGAAGCTAGTAAGTCAATCCTAAACGGTCAACCATGAAATGTCCTAGATAGGTACAAAGAATACCTGGGGGCTTAGGGTGATTTAGTCACCTCCATGGTACCTGACAATGGCCGCAGTGGTCAAACTTTCCTCCTCACCTACACCCTGGACACCAAGAAGCTAGTAAGTCAATCCTAAACGGTCAACCATGAAATGTCCTAGATAGGTACAAAGAATACCTGGGGGTTTAGGTTGATTTAGTCACCTCCATGGTACCTGACAATGGCCGCAATGGTCAAACTTTCCTCCTCACCTACACCCTGGACACCAAGAAGCTAGTAAGTCAATCCTAAACGGTCAACCATGAAATGTCCTAGATAGGTACAAAGAATACCTGGGGGTTTAGGTTGATTTAGTCACCTCCATGGTACCTGACAATGGCCGCAATGGTCAAACTTTCCTCCTCACCTACACCCTGGACACCAAGAAGCTAGTAAGTCAATCCTAAACGGTCAACCATGAAATGTCCTAGATAGGTAGAAAGAATACCTGGGGGCTTAGGGTGATTTAGTCACCTCCATGGTACCTGACAATGGCCGCAATGGTCAAACTTTCCTCCTCACCTACACCCTGGACACCAAGAAGCTAGTAAGTCAATCCTAAACGGTCAACCATTAAATGTCCTAGATAGGTACAAAGAATACCTGGGGGCTTAGGTTGATTTAGTCACCTCCATGGTACCTGACAATGGCCGCAATGGTCAAACTTTCCTCCTCACCTACACCCTGGACACCAAGAAGCTAGTAAGTCAATCCTAAACGGTCAACCATGAAATGTCCTAGATAGGTAGAAAGAATACCTGGGGGCTTAGGGTGATTTAGTCACCTCCATGGTACCTGACAATGGCCGCAATGGTCAAACTTTCCTCCTCACCTACACCCTGGACACCAAGAAGCTAGTAAGTCAATCCTAAACGGTCAACCATGAAATGTCCTAGATAGGTACAAAGAATACCTGGGGGTTTAGGTTGATTTAGTCACCTCCATGGTACCTGACAATGGCCGCAATGGTCAAACTTTCCTCCTCACCTACACCCTGGACACCAAGAAGCTAGTAGGTCATCCCTTTATGCGTCAGAGATCTCTTGAATATATTTTGAAGATGTATATGCCTCATGTGAAAGAGGGTGCAGGGGAGAGGGGTGGGGGTAAGGGCTCGGGGTGATTTAGCCAGCTCTTTGGTGCCTCACAGTGGCTGCAGTGGGCTAGTACTTTCCTCCCCATCTATACCCTGGATGCCAAGAATCTAGTAAGCCAGCCCTTTAAGGTCCAGGGGGTGTTTCACCAAGCTGTTCGTAAGTTAAGAACGACTTTACGAACGACTGGTGATCCCTTCTTGTGCTAAATGCGATACCACTCTTTATTCATTGAGAATCTGATTTAGCACAAGAAGGGATCACCAGGCATTTGTAAAATCGTTCGTAACTTACGAACAGCTTGGTGAAACACCCCACAGAGATGTATTGAAAATGTATGCTCTCAAGTGAAAGAGAGTGTGGGGGACCAGGGTGATAAAGCCATCTCCCTGGTGCCTCACAATGGCCGTAGTGGTCAGTCCTTCATCCCTACCTCCACACTGGACATTTATCAAGCTAATTAGTCAACCCAATAAGGTGCAGAGCTTTATGCAATAATATGCCTATTTTTGTATTTTTGTGGTTTTTCAATTCAGGTCTTTCCTGCTGTTGATATCGGTGACTCCATCTACAAGACCATGTTGCTTAGCAACGGAGGAACCACACCCATCCACTTCAACATCCCTGATGACCCATCAGCGTGAGTAGAAAATAACAAAACAGATCTAGATACAGTTTGATTCTGCTGCCACAGTCTCATGAGTTTAGGTTGGTTGTCATTAAGGAAGGCAATTTACTTTGAAGTACTAATGATTAGTTAAAAAAGCATACACTTCAAAGAAATTCCCCCCAATATATTTTAGTGCAGTGACACATGACGAGTTCAAGCCATAACTCAGAGTTGAAAAAAAAAAATCCTGTGGTGTTGTGACATGGGATGTGTAGGTCTATGGTTGAATATTTATATTTCTTGCATTTTTCTCTTGTACATCATTTTCTTGGTTGATGTAAAGTTTGAAGTGGGAAAAATATACTTGAGCTTATTCCGTCTCTGTTTCTCCCCCACAGCACCTTCAAGGTCAAGCCCCGGTCAGGCCTTCTGAAGGACAAGCACCAGCTGTTTGTGTTCAGGGTCACTCCAGCGGTCAAGGACAGGACCCTCAGACACCAGTTCCTGTGCCGTCTCAACGACTCAGACAAACACATTCAGGCTCTGGATTGCCTTGGCTCGTCAGAACAGCCCAGGGTACTGCTAGATACAGAGGTCAGTGCACTATACCTTGACCTTTAACCTTAGATTTTACTTATATATAAATAAACAAGAATTTAAATTTACAAAGATCAGATTTCAACTTTAGTTGATGGGAATCAAAATCATTAAGAATTTGATTTAGCACAAGAACAGGTCACCAGTCATTTACGAACAGCTTGGTGAAATGATTAACCACGCCGTACACCGGGGTACCAAATATGTCATCAAGCACCCCCTGGCCTGATGAGGTTTGAAACCCAACTGAGTAAATAAGGAGGAAGTATTATTTTCATAATATGTTTCCTCCTCAGGGCGTCCTCTATTTCAAGTGCACCTGTGTGGGGACATCGTCCCGGCGTAGCTACAAGGTGAAGAACACATCCAGGATCGCTCTCAAGTATGAATGGAGGGTTCCTCACCAACAGAGGGCGCTAGTCTCTGTCTACCCAACCACCGGCATCATCCTGCCTAATGAAACTCAGGTATGGAGAACTGTAACACTACAAGTACAAATAATGAGAGGATGATGGGATAATGATTGTGAAAATGGGGATGGTGGAAATGAGGAGGAGGAGGAGGAGGAGGAGGAGGAGGAGGAGGAGGAGGAGGAGGAGGAGGAGGAGGAGGAGGAGGAGGAGGAGGAGGAAAGAAAAGAGAAAGAGGAGAGAAAAAAGGAAAAGGAGGTAAAGAAGTAATAAGAGGAGGAGGAGAAGAAGAAGGACAAGAAATGCTAAGATAAAAAGAGAAATAGACTATTATAATCAAAAGAACAGCAAAGGAAAAGATGTATTCAAATGACAGAGGGTGACTAGCAATCTATCAATTATCAATTAAGTGACTTCTGTGAAAATAGAAATTGCATAGAAATTATTATACATCACATTAATGCTTATATTGATTTGCTTTTCATTTCCCCCCTTCTTCCATAGTCCCATGTATGGACTTTCACGCCGAGTGAGGAGGTGAAATATGTGGTGAAGCCAGCCATGTATGTTGAAGACATCAGACATATTGGGTAAGTATTTCTTTTTCTACCAGAAACATCTCAATTGAGGTAACATCCTGGATATTGATCAATGGCAAGAAGACAATACAACTCGACATGTCAGCATGATTTAATTTTAATGTTTAATATTTGTTATCCTCTTTTTGCCTTTTCAATTCTAAAAACTTCATATGATGACTGATAGTTCTTTTTATGTCTTATTTAAAATTCCTGTTTCAAATTCCTGTTGTTGCCCATTACTCTTTCATTGACTAAATATAGATATTTAATAAGTGAACAGGTCTGAATTTGATGTTGACTCTTTTCTTATGTATGACCAAAACAGCATTCCAAAAAAGAGGGCAACAAAGTTGGTAACAAATTGTATAGAACACAGGATGTAAAATGTGATATAGCACTTTTCAATATGGGTTGTAGAAGAAGTTGGTTGTGGAAATCAGAAGTTACTACAATTACCTCTTTGTGTGCTAGACCAATGGCTACTCAATGGGATTCATGTGTATTTATGATGGAATGATCCACATGTGGTATGCTAATGGTCAATAGTTGGTCAAATTTGATATCACACTTCTCTCTCCTTCTCTGACAGTGACCTGACAAGAAGAAAGACTTTCCTTCTGAGGGTCATCGGAGAAGGATCTATCGGCAGAATCAAGGTAAGAAAAATGACTTTAGAAATCAAGCCTGAAATTTGTACCATGTAAAATCAACTCTTTTTGTAATATAATAATAATAATGGTTATTTATCTGCGCTATACACAAAAAGTATCACAGCGCTTACAATCAGATATAAAATATAGATCTATACATTAAATTGCATCAACCATTGGAGTTCTCAACTGTGCCAGATGAGGCCTGGTGGCCTCTTGCTTACTGCTTCGTTCACCAACAATTTAAGGGACAAGCCCGGTCAGCACATTATTCACAGAAGCTCTAGTATAGCACTTGAGGCCACCAGGCCCCAGATGGGTTAGCCAAGTCAAACCAAATAGTGATAGCAAAAATCATCAAAACAAATACACATTAAATAAATGAAAATATAAAACTAGATATTTGGAAAAAGATATGACTTGAGTTGTCGTTTGAAAGATGATATGGTCGGTGTTGTTCGGATGGAAGAGGGGAGTGTATTCCAAACTCTAGATCCAGCTATACTAAAACGTTTTTCTGCTATGGAGAGGTTTGTTCTCGGAATAACAAGTTTGGTGGTATCATTTAGGGAACGTAGATTACAAGCAGGTGTGTAATGAGCAATTGTGTTTACAAGATATGAAGGACCAGTACTGTTAATCAATTTATAAATGTACAGACAAAGTTTGAACTTGACACGTTGAGAAAAAGAGAGCCAATGGAGTTCCCTAATCAAAGGAGACGTATGTATATTGCGACCAACTGAAAACACTAAACGTGCGGCACGATTCTGAACACTCTGAAGTTTTTTCTGATCTTTAACACAAAGAACTGAAAAGAGACTGTTACAATAGTCAAGACGAGAAAGTACAAGTGCCCTAACTGCATGATGGCAAGTTTTTTCATTGATAAATCTTCTAATGCGCCACAGATTCTTAAGATGGAAATTACAGGTACGTACAGTATTACTGACGTGAGATGAGAGTGTAAAGCACGAGTCAATACATATGCCAAGATTCTTAACTTTAAAGGATAGTGCAATTTCATTATCACATACATTGAGTTTTACGTTGGATAGATTTTCATTGAATTGGTTTTTCTGACATAGTATAGTGAATTCAGTTTTAGAAACATTTAGTTTGAGGAAATTTGAAGTCATCCACGTGTTTATCTCAGCAATACATAACGAAATTCTTTCTAACACTTCTTGCATACTTGATGGTGAACGAGGATCAAACGCATCATATAGTTGAATATCATCGGCATAGATAAGATAGAAAAGATTGTGCTTACGAATTATAGTTGACACAGGAGTGATATAAACATTGAAGAGTATAGGGCCCATAACAGACCCTTGGGGGACACCATATTCGCAAGTCCAAGGAGCTGAAACTTGCTCTGATATTTTAACACGAGATTGTAGACTCTGGTCAGAAGATATCTGAAGGGTAAGGACTGGAAGTGATAAAGACTATATTATCCATGATTAATGAAGAGCCATTCTGACATGACCAAGGGTTCCATTCTTGTTCTACGTGTATTGCCGGATACTAGGAAGGAATCATCGCAAAACGATAAAATAGTTGAAAAGCAAACAAATCAGGATCTGGTGATGATGGCAGATTAGTTTTGCCATGAATAGGGTCCTCAACCATTATTACTTCTACCCCTTACATATAAGAGTTTGAACAAATATAAATGTGGATTTATGACTGTGTTTTGCCTTCCTTGTTTATTCCTGTGCTCAGTGTGAGGAGGCAGTGCTGGATCTGTCAGATGTTGTAGTCAACACGGCCGTCTCCCGAGATATCGTCCTTCACAACAATAGCAACTGCAGCCTGCATTATGAGCTGCTAGTCAGCCAGGCTCTGCAGGGGAGCTATGCGGACGAAGTTTCTCGCATGGATGATGTTGGTAAGAGATTCAGATTCCCAAAGGAAATTTCTCTGTTTTATCTGACTCTTCATGAAGTGTTATCATTGTGATTAAGGTTGCAAGTATCTTAATGAATATTGTAAACTGTAGTAGCTTTTATGTATTTACTGTGTGTCAATTTAAGTGGTATCATGAAAATTGGTATTATAGTTTTAGTATTATATAGTATTATTATATTATATTATATAGTATTATAGTATTATTGCTGATTACTATTTTTTTTTTAATGATTGTAATTAAGATTGGTTTATTCATGACAACAACAAAAAAAGTTTGTTGTTTGGATATGTTTAGTTTGGAGACTAGCAAAGGATGTGTTTGAATGAATGAATATGAAAGAAATAAACTAAAAAGGAGAAGTTTTTATCACAACTTGTCTAACCTATATCCTCTCTCTCATACTCCAGCCTTGACCTTGGACCGAGCCCGTGACATCCTCCCAGCGCGTTCCCGGCGCGTCATCCGGGCCACGGTCAGGCCCGAGTGCCGTCTGGGCTACACCTTCTACATCGGCTACCGTCTCCTCACCCCCTCCATCCCAGACCTTGAGATCAGAATGAAGAAAAGCGAGGAGGAGGAAGGGAAAGAGGGAGGATCGCAGGAGGAGGGCGAGGGACAGAGCAAGAGTGACGAGGGGGAGTTAGTGCCAGTCAGTGAGGAGGTGCGAACCCTATGTGAGGTGACGGCGGTGGGCGTGTACCCAACGCTGCAGATCACAGACGCACATTGCTATGGCAGCGCAGCAGGCATCAGCAAAGCAAGACTGTGGAGCCTCTTCTCCCTAGACAGGTAGGTATTGATAGGAACTCAGGAAATATAGAGTTTAGCAATCTGTACCTTTAATTATCCATCTCCTGGGAAAATTATTAAAAAAGGAAGACAAAGAAACACATATTGCATAAGACAGTAGAAGATGAGCCATTAGAAATGATAGAGAATGACCTAAATAGATGCGAATTCCTGTTGAAAGGTTCTTCTGAATAACTAGAGCTTACATAGGAAACAAAAATGATGATGCAAGTGCATGAAAGCACTAAATAACTGTTCGTTTGCCACCCCCCCCCCTCATCCCTGTACTCAAGCCTTTATGGCTTTTACAGGCACTCCTTTTTCCCCAGTGGGAACCATTCATTGTTAAGTATTATCTTTAAAATGTATTTTCATGTTCATATCATATTTTACTATGCATGTAAATATGTGTTTTTTTATGTTGATGGAAATGAATAAAGTTCAATAAATCAATCACTCACTCTCTAGCGTGAACTCCTGTCTGGATTCTGACCCCTGCCATGAGGAGCTCCTATTCTCTCCTGTCATTAAGCAGAAGATGTTAAATTGAGAAAAATCAGTATCCTTAATAACTAGAGCTCACATACAAAATGCAATGCAAATATAGGAAAGCACTAAATAACGTGTTTGTTTGCCTCCCTCCCCCTACTCTCCTCCTTTACTCTAGCCTGAACACCTGTCTGGATTCTGATGTCTGCTATGAGGAGCATCTGTACTCTTTGGTCAATAAGCACATATTGTTAAAAAGATGAAATTTTATGAAAATTTTAATAAAAATTTAAATGAGAATCCTGAATAACTAGAGCTGACATAGGAACCAAAAATGACAATGCAAATGTACAAGATCACTCAATAACTGTTTGTTTGACGCCTTCCCCTTATCCACCAATTCTCAAGCCTGAACTCCTGCCTGGATTCTGACCCGTGTCCAGAGGAGCTTCTCTACTCCCGGGTGACTAAGCACAGCATGCGACGCAAGGCAGCCGTGCTGACCAGAGCCATCCTCAACTTCAACTTCAGCGCCTCACCTGTCGGTGCAGAGCCTTGCCTTGTACACCTCATGCTGGAAAACACTGGCACCGTCAGCGCGGACTGGTCAGTGGCCTTCCTCTCTCTCCTTTTTATTTGGTTCAGAGGGTCTGTGCCATTTCACAGTTATTTACTAGTGTATGAGACGGATAAAATGGATAAAATAAATTTGAAAAAATTGTTTGTAAAATAACATGTATGTGTATGTTTGGTTACGATTAAAGAAATAATCCTTTTGCCTCCCAGTTTTCTAACTGATGCAGTTGATACATATTTACAACTGTGTTATTATTCACTTTGAAAACTGATATCCTTGTCAAATTTAGTACAAATTATGCAAATTAGATATTTCTTCAACTACAAAAATTTATATTTTCCTTCTAAAACACACACATATATATGTAAACACAACAAAAAATTATTTATTATATATATATAAACACAACACCAAATTATTTTGCTTAAACTTGTATTGTTAAAAAGTTATGGTTATTGAAAAAGGGGTAACTTGATTGCGTGTTTATATATATTCTTGGTTACACATCGTGCAGACAAGAAATGCCTATCAGTCTTACAAGTGATTAAATTTAAGACACATTGGTTTTGGGTCCAGTGGTCTTTAGAATTTCTACCATATACCTGAACTCCTGTTGATTTCTGATTGAATTGTATTTCTCCTTTGCTGTCTTCTCCAGGTCATTCCTGTTCCCCACTGACCTACAGCTGGAGATTGAGTACTGGGCAGAGACTGGAGAGTTTGACAATGATGAGCTACATGAGGTCAGTCAATAGCACAACACAGTCTGCTGGATTATATAAAACAGTGTACAACCTTGCCAGTATTTGAAAGAAAAGCAACACAGTCTGCTAGATTATATAAAACAGTGTACAACCTTGCCAGTATTTGAAAGAAAAGCAACACAGTCTGCTAGATTATATAAAACAGTGTACAACCTTGCCAGTATTTGAAAGAAAAGCAACACAGTCTGCTGGATTATATAAAACAGTGTACAACCTTGCCAGTATTTGAAAGAAAAACTTTAGAATACATTATACATTCATGTAGATTTGTCCTCACATCATACTGGCTGAGTATGCATTTTGTGTTGTTAATGTTGTAAATATAATCATATAAATGAAATGATACTTCACTTTTGGGAGACGACCTAGGTAAATTGCTTGTGCTTCTCTCTCCACACTTTTACATTAATGTGTCTTGTATTATTGTAGCATAATTTATGTCATGTATTCAAGTTGTAGG
Organism: Arbacia lixula; assembly: GCA_963669155.1. NCBI lineage: Eukaryota > Metazoa > Echinodermata > Echinoidea > Arbacioida > Arbaciidae > Arbacia > Arbacia lixula. The sequence continues at coordinate 20,330,969 of OZ022595.1, read as the reverse complement.
AAGTAAATTAGGAATTAAAAACATTTTCTACCTATATGTAGATTTGTTTTCATCATATGATGTATTGTGCCAAATTGAGGGAAAGTAGACATGAACTGTTGAATTTGTTTTTTTTTATCATGTTTTATAGTAAATTTAGAATTAATATATTCGTATTAATTCGGAAACACTTCAGAATTGAATTGTATGTACTTGATTTGTAAAGAAATGCGATGATAAAGACAAATATTATAAAACATGACTCATAGTTATAATAATGATTTTTTTGTTCTACCCTTAGATGCGGATCATGGACAACAAGCTTTTCACGGTCGAGCCGAGCCGTGGGTCACTGCTGCCTGGTCAGTGCCAGACGGTCACTCTGACCTATGGCCATGAGTTCTCTGGGACCGACAGGCTGCCCGTTCTCTTCAAGATCATGAGGGGTAGGGAGGTCCTGGTAAGTTGATCCAAAAAAATTTATTATCATTTATTATCATTATTGGGCTTGAAAAAAACAATGGAGCGCATTATTGCTTTCAAGATTAATTGTTTTGTTCTGATTTACATGACAAAAATGGAATGTATTAATGTGACATAAGATGAACATAGATATAGCTTTTTGTTTAACTTTCTTTTCCTGTTTCAGTTCCATACATAACATTAACAAGTGTATTTGATTGAGTGTATGTCACACTCATTAGATGAAAGCTTTATACTTTCCAACACTGATATTTATATGTGGCTGTTGACATATGCTCAGAACACAGGGCTGCCAACTAGTATGGAATTTTCAGAATTTGGTACTGAAAATGTAAATGGAATACTGAAGGTTTTAGTGAAAATACTAAATTGTGGCAAATAAGTTTATGTGAAGTTACAGTGTTGTTAATACTGATGTTGAGATGGCAACATACTTGATCCTTTCCCGTTCTCATTTTTCAGCTCAACTTCACGGGAGTGACGGTGAGTGAGGAGAGACGCTATGTCCACTTCCCGAGCAGCAAGCACATGTTCTCTCCCGTGCCTATAGGGGGCGTCATCAACCCACGCCAGGTCTATGAGCTGTACAACGGAGGAGCCATGGAAGTCATGTACCAGCTAGACCTGACTGC
>OZ022595.1:20301990-20329675 GCA_963669155.1 Arbacia lixula | reverse complement strand
CCTCTCCCCCTCTCCCCCCTCTCCTCCCTCTCCTCCTCTCTCCTCCCTCTCCCCTCTCTCCGCCTCTCTCCCCCTCTCTCCCCTCTTTCCCCTCTCTCCCCCTCTCTCCCCCTCTCTCCCCCCTCTCCCCCTCTCCCCCTCTCCCCCCTCTCCTCCCTCTCCTCCCTCTCCTCCCTCTCCCCCTCTCTCCGCCTCTCTCCCCCTCTCCCCCCCCTCTCCCCCTCTCTCCCCCTCTCTCCCCCCACCTCCACCCACCAGGTGCTGGACATCTTCCCTGCCCGTGGGACCCTACACCCCGGGGCGGGGTGCATGTGCAAGGTGGTTTTCACGGCCGTTGGGGAGCCTTCCTTCTATGACTTGGATGTCATCTGTGAGGTCAGTGCCAAAGCAGGGCAATCTCCTCATTTCTGTGTGTTTTAGATGGATATCATTTCTAGGAGATCATTAAATTTGCCCTTATACACTTTGTTTTGATTGTCCTATACTTTCCTGCAGTTTTTGATGCATATATTTATTCATAGAAAGATAGATCTTAATGTTGCCGTTACTTTGCTGTAATCATAAGAATTTTGTTTTCATCAATTTGTAATTGAATTATAGAATGTTATATTAAAAGCATCTTAACTTTTAATGAATTTTACTACATGTATTTTGAATTTGATTGAAGTTAAGATTTGCTCATACCATTATCATATATCAAACTTGCTTGCAGAGAATACTTGTAACAGCCAAGGTATATATTGTACTTATATAGAATGTGTTTTACATAGTTAATTCTCACAGAGCAGGCATGTGGCTGCAAAGTTAGTTTTGATAAACCTTAAAATTGAATGAAACTTGCAGGTTTGTGATGAGACGGTGATGGCGGAGTACAAACAGGAGCTGGAGGAGTGGGAGGAAGAGAGAGAGAGACAGAAGTATGAATTCACCATCACAGAGTTCAGAGATGACACCAAGAAAGATGTAAGTAGTACCACTTTACCGTCCAAGGATCAAAGCATAGCTCCAACTAGTCCGGATTTTCTGTATTTTGTACTGAAATTAATCTGAATCCTGAGTAGATTTCAGTGAAAACATACAAATTTTTGCACTAAAGCTTAAGTTTTGTTAATGGGGAAATACAGATTTTATTATTAATGTACTTATCTTTAGAGAACAAAATATTGACAATAAGGCTAGGAAGTTGGCAACTCTATGAAATGTTTTCAAATTGTGTACTTGGTTGTAGCTAGGGTAACAATTAAGCAATGTATGTACTCGCAAATCCCTATATATAAAAGAATGTTTTCTATCGTTATTGTTATTATAATTGTTATGATTATAATCATCGTCATCCTTATTGCCATTGCCACTGTCACTGCCACTGTACTGTAATTGCCATCCTTCTAATCCTCGATCCCCTCCTTTTTCTCCTCCTCCTCCTCATTTTAACTATTGATGCCTTTCTCCTCCAAGCAGGGTAGTAAAACTGGTCCAGAGGGGCGTAGCCGGAAACAGCGAGAGCGCAGCCTGCCCAACAAGAGTGGTTCCCCCGACCCCCCAGAGGACTTCAAGCGCTACCAGACCCTGCCCCCCATCAGGCATATCAAGAACGAGAAGGAGCGTGACCAGCAGTTCAAACGTAAGGGACAAAGGGGCTAGTTCTTAGACATATCTAAGGAATATCTTGATTTTTTTTTTGTTTTTGAGGATGTCCGTCCGTCTGTCCGCCTGTCCTGAATCTATTTATGCAATATCTTAAGAACAGTTCACTAGATTTGCCTTAAGCTGGATACCTTTGAGTATTTCATGAAATCAATGAACTCTGCAAAATTTGGGTCACATCTGGTCAAAGGTCAATGAACTTTGTCCAAAAATAACATTTTAGGGGCGTATACAATCGTTTACACTTCACTACATGTTAGTAACTCATGACATTTGATGATCTAGAATTTATGAATTATTTACTTCTGTCCCAGGTGAGCACACGGCTGAGGATGGGAGCCCTCTATGGCCAAAGCCGAAGAAACCTGACACCTTCATCATGCACCTTGGGGTAACGGCTCGCACACACACCATCGCTGAGTTCCAGAGCAACTTCCCCAACGAGGTCCAGAAGTTCTTCATTGATCGGTTAGAACTATGAAACCACGGATGTTCTTTGAATATTTCACCAGTGAGAGTGTACTAATGAATAATATTTAGAAAATAGTAAAACTTTTGGGAACACCATGTGGGTGTATTCTTTCAGAATATTTGACCCACTTATGGGATGAGGAAATGAAAGGATGGAGTGAAAAGAGGAGAGGTGCATTTTTTTTATTTTACACTTGCATAAGACTGTTTTTAGCTTTAGTTTTTGATGTTTAAACCAAAAACACAAGACCGTTTTTTAGCTCTAGTTTTGGATGTTTAAACCCAAAACACAAGACTCTATTTAGCTTTCGTTTTTTATGTTTAAGCCGAAAACATAACACTGTTTTTAACTTTAGTATTTGATGTTTAAACTGAAACACAAGACTGTATTTAGCTTTAGTTTTTTATGTTTAACTCGAAAACACAACACTGTTTTTGGCTTTAGTATTTGATGTTTAAACTGAAAAAGTAAGACTGTATTTAGCATTAGTTTTTGATGTTTAAGCTGAAAATAAATGAGATGAAATGGAAGAAGAAGGAGAGGGTGGTGATGGGAGAGGTGAATTTGTCGAAAAGAAGTTCTGGAGGAGAAGAGAAAAAGAGGAAAGGTGTGCTGAAAATATGGTAAGTTTTGCAAGTAACTTCTTTTGGCTTTCTGCACCTACCTCTTTCCAGTCAGTTATATTAATGGTATGTTCTTATCAATCATGCTCATCTTTATTTTATGTGTTCAATATATATGTATCAATGTATCAATATATCAATATTGTTTGTTTTTAAAGATAAGGATCTTAAATGTTGATTAATATGGAAGTAAGACAAGTCTTAAATGATTGTGTTTGAATCGTGATGTATTGATCTATCGTCCTATAGGAGCATGAGTGAGAGGGTGAAGACTGGTAGTAAGGGGCGTGTTTCTAGGAGGGAGGAGCTTCTGGTACCGGAGGACTGTGGGGAGGAGGAGGTAGCAACCGTGGGCGGAGTCCTCAGCACCATCGTCAGGTAAAAGCAAGATTATAGTAGTAATGATTGTGATGATTATGAAAATATTAGTAATTGGTAATTGGTCACATATCAGTTCTACTACTTTTCCACCTGTCTCTCTTTCCCTCTTTCTCTGTCTCTCCTTTTCTCCCTGTATGCCTCATAACTCATACGATGTATGATTTGTAAACCTCAGTACATTACCATCTTTTCTCTTTTTCCAGTTTCTGTCTCTCCCTTTCTTTCTCTCCCTCTCTTTTTTTTCTTTATCACCATTTTTCTCTCCTCCTTTTTGTACCGCATATTGTCTTCTCTGAGATGTAAACCTAAGTGGCCACCCAAGGGAAACAAAAATTGTGGTCTTTATAGACAGGTGGCTGCTATAGACAGGTTCTTTAACACATGATCTCTCTCCGGGGGAATCATTTTAGTGGCCACTATAGACAGGTGGCCCCTAAGACAGGTTTGACTGTATATTCCAACTTTTCTCATTTTGCCTCACAGAGCTCTTCTGGATGACCATGACTTCCACGACGCTCTCCGTGACATCCCCAACGAGCCCATCCCGTACTTCACTCAGTTTGGAGACCGGCCTCAGTCCCTCTCTCGGATGGAGGACCAGAACATGGTCACTCCCCCACCCTCACAGACTGGACAGGTTAGTTGGTAGGGTTAGGATAGGTAGAGGAATGTGTGTTTGTGGGAGCGTGGGAGGGGGGTGAATATTAACCCTCTCCAGAATAAAGGACCAAAATATGGTCACTCCCCCACCCTTACGGGCAGGCCAGGTTAGTTGGTAGGATAAGAATGGGTAGAGGAGTGTTTGTGTCATTTTATCTACAAGCACAGGCTGATGTATAGGGGCTTAGGATTAAGGCATAGGTTTTTTTTTTTGTTAAGTTTACTTGATCTTGAAGGGTGGTTGCAGGGTTTTTGCTTTACACAAAAAGGGGATTAGACAAAGCAGGACTGGGTTAAATGGGCCTTGACCAAATGGTCCTTGACCAGATGGGCCTTGACCAGATGGGCCTTGACCAGATGGGCCTTGACCAGATGGGCCTTGACCAGATGGGCAATAAAGCATGAATGATGACTATATGACAGATGGGGATTAGTTGACCGTGACAATGTGAGTGTGAATTTGCTAATGATCATCTTTTTGTTTGTCAGGAGGAAAGTCAGACCATCAAAAGCCCAAGCAAGACAGTGCAGTTAGAGGTCGAGAGTTCAGTTGGAGCGCCCACACTAGATGGAACAGCCGAGCAGGAGGCAGCAAAGCCTGTAAGGGCTGAGTCAGTCCCTGACATCCCTCCCTCTGTAGCTGGTGGTGATGATGCAGCTCTCATGCCATCAAGGTAAACAATCATTTTTTTTTATCTCTTAGCTCAAATTGTTCCATTCATTTATCTTTAATCAGGGTAGTCCTTTCAATCACAAAGATTGCCCTTCTGGACCTCATTGGAAAAGTTGCTCTGAAACAATGTAGACAAGTCCATGGCTTGCAAAAAATAAATTTAAAAAAATAAATTAAGAATAGCTCTCACAAGCTATCATAACAGAAGCATGACACAAACAGGCAAATCTCTCACAACCAATTATGTGTGTAGTTAGCATAGAAATACTGAAATATTGTTCCTCATGAGAATATTGATTATTGATAGATTTTTTGCAATGACAATATTATTTTAAGGGCCAAAGGTCTGGAATAATTTCCTCCCTCAAATCAAAATTTCATGTTCTTTTAATGATTTTAAAAATAAGTCTAAAAAGGTGCATAGTCTTTTTAATTTGTTATATTATCTGAGGCTTTTTCCCCTTCATTGTTAATTGTCAGGATTTCAGGTTGTTTAGGATTGTATTTGTCTAGATTTTAAATATTATGTTTTCGGGTCAGCTATAATTTTTAAGGCTGTGTCGACCCTAGCTGCTACCCATGCACTCACTTTCAATTTATATCATATATATATATTTATTGTTTTCATTGTTGTTTTGTTATCCACCTTGAATTAGTGAGTAAAATTACTCCAAATTGAACTTGAACTTGATGATTGCTTTCTCTGTTTGTAGATCGGTGCTGCAGTCTTCACCTGGAGCCCATACTGAGTATGACTATCAACAGAGTCTGAAAGAGGAGAGAGAGAGACTACAACAGCAGAACCTCAAGAGGTACCGTGCTTCGTATATATATATATGTATATATATATATATGTGATGCAATACGCCATTTTCTTAATGAATTCACAAATTGCGTAGTAATGCAATATTACAATCACCTGTATCTAGTGATTCAGTTTCAATGGGTGGAACCAACTCTGAAGCTGTATGTTGTTGCTACTTGGACAAACCTCAGACAAACTATGGGGATACCATTAGTAGTGTATCGTTTGAACAACGTGCATAAAATTTGAATACATAATGAAAATGGTCTATTGCGAATAATATCCTAAAAAGAACTACATACTTGCTGCATCAGGATTTGAACCTACTCTTTACTTCAATTTACTAGGTTCTTTGATATGTATTGCATGTGGCTATCTAATAGAGATGTAACAGAGCATTAAGAGCTAAGCTCACACATAGTTCATCCTAATGTAAGAGTATCACCTTTCTATCCCTGTCACAGGCTGCCAGAGTTTGCAACCAGCGTGGAGGCGGTGGTAGAGAACACCCTGTTTAACCTGGTGATGGAGGCTTTCGGTGGTGAGCTCAACGTGACAGCCCGCCCCCGTCGTATCGCCCTCCCCCCTACCACCACCACCACGGCCACCCCACCCCGCACCCCTCCCACACACCCCCAGGGAGCCAAGCCAAGACATAGCATCCCCAACACCAACACCAACGCCACCACCACCAACGGGAGCCTCGCTGGGGCGGGGGCAGGGGGGCGGAGACCGGGGTCTGGGAAGACGTCCAGGGGAGGGGCGGACAGGCAAGGGTCAGCAGGCAGAGAGAGGTCAGTGGACACACCCAAGGTATCGGTCGAGCTGATTGGATCGTCGGAGCGAAGAGGGAGCAGAGGATCTCAGGTGTCTGTCAAGTAGATCACACACTAAGAGACTATCTCTAACTCTCCACCTTCAAACCTGACCATCGTTAAAAAACAGTGCCTAAAATAATAGAACAATATTCACTTCCCAGGCTTTTTCCGTTTTCACTCCATATGTTAGATTACTATGGGCCCTACCATAAGGTCTCTAGCCCTTGGAGACAGTTACATGATTTTGAAAGATTTCAGGAAATGTTTTTGAGCAAGTCGTTATCCGAGACTGCACAATAGCTGATGCCAGAGGTACTTATTGGCTCTCCTAAACTTACCTTGTTGTAATTACCAGTCACCAAATGTAAGAATGTTTCTTAACATTCTTTGTGTTCTATTCAGTTTGTTTGGTGTAGACCGTCGTGGAAACAAACTTGCTGTCTTTGACTAAGTTTGGAAGTTTGACAGCTCAGCTAGTGTCGGCTTAAGCCTTGCTTTGATGTTAGTCTGATGATGGGTTAAGATTCTGTGATTCCTCTGGTATGGTTATCATCAGTTTTGAGCTGAAACACATTTCTATTGCAACATGCAAAATCGTTTTTAGCCTCATGAAATTAAAGGAATCGTCCCCCTCTAAAAATATATACGGCTATACAAAATACACTGATAGTTACGAGTTTATGAACTTGTGAGATAACAAACAAATTGTGTTCCATGTTTGTATAATCCAACAAAGAAAAACATGGCTAAGTCTCAGTAATGACATACTGTAACACAATAATTTGTCTAAGAACTAGAGATGAATATTTGTTTGGCACAATGATAGTCTAAAGGACTATATTAAAACAACCGAGTTTGAGTTAAGGACCAATCTCCCCCACGGATATTAAAAATGTTTATAACTGATTTAATATGTGGCATCTTATATACCGGTACATAATTGTATGTATATATGTTTATGTATCCAAGTTCATGAAAAAAAAGCAATTCTCAATTTGTAAATTGTGTACAAATATTATACATAGTGTAAGATATTTTATCCTTTCTGATCTTGTCATGTATATTAACACTCACTGATATACATATTGCAAACAGAATACCGTCCAGAGTGAGAAGTAGAACTATGATGCATTGATATAAAACACTTTGTGGACTGAGAGAAACTAACACTTTCACCGTAAAGGTTTAATGCCAAAAACATTATGAACATGGACTTTTGTTACATGGACAAAATATCAAAGGGTCCCTTTTAATTTTTTTCTGCAAAACAAAAGACCATGTGCATAGTGCTAGCAGGTTTGTCAGTTAGTGTTGATTGTTAGCTTTCTCATAAAATGTTTTAATAGTGTAATGATAAATGTTAAAAATGCACCATCACATTGGCTAAGATAACACTTGTCACAAAAATAAAAAACAACTATTTTTGAACATGACTGGTTTTAGAAATGTTCAAAATTAACACAATTATTACGTAAAGAATATTATTGAAGAATATTGTAGAGAAATGATATGATATCGTAAAGATTGTATTCAATTTTATTATATTCTTTGTAAATACCTAAATTATATTTTGCTGTTCGTGAATTTCTTCTCATTTTGTTAAAACGGTTGACTTTGAATAAAGTATTCATAAATGTGTACATTGTTTCTATGTCTGTTTATGATTGTTATCGTAGACAGGAATATGTATGATGTAGTCCTATGCTTTATCTTTGCACAATATAATAAGTTTTTGCAGAGAATTCTCCATAATACATACACATTTCATTTCATTTCATTTCATTTCATTTCATTTTTATTTCCACACGTAAAAAAAACATACAAAATATAAAGAAATAGACAAACATTGCTGTTGATGACATCACAGATGAGCGCGTCCGTGTCTTCCTTTGTGCCTGGAGAGTCTGCTATGCCGTAGAATCGCAGAGTGTTTCGTCGTGTGTATTGTTCCTGCTTATTAGCAAAGTGCTGGAGTGCATGGAGAGCATTGTCACGCGATTCAATGCCCTCCTTCAACCTGATGACCTCCTTTGACTGTGCATCCAGTTTGGATTCCAAGTCCATTATTCTTCCTTCTGACGTTTCTAAGCGATCCAACAGTTGCTTGATCTCCGTTTGAACCGCGTCTCGTACTGCCTGTCGAACAGTGTTGACAAAGGTCTCACTTTTGATGAAGTTTTTGATTGCGTCATCTATGATTGATGAGACGGTATCACGTGATACTCCAACTGGCATTTCACAAAATGGTGGTACCGTGTGGTATAAACAAAAGACACGTGATAGAAAAGAGCGCCAAGACGAGAATAACGTGTGGTGTGAACGGTGCCGTGAATAATGGCAACGCGCCAAACTGTTACACACGTTATTAACACTTGATATTATAATATGAAGATGTAATACGAAGATGAAATACAATCAGGACTGGAAGCCAATGTTCATAATCATAAAGTGTAGTCGATGAAAATGTTCTGGACGCAGATAAATTTACCAGGATTTTAGACCGAGTGTTGTGATCAAATTTGGAAGTTCGTAACACACGTCCTAACAGGCACGACGTTGAAGCTAAGACGCGCCCCACAGCACGATCAGTGTTAGTAAACAAAATGTCATAACGGTATAATAACGACCGCGTTGCTCACCATTTGAAGATGTCTCCCGTAAAGATGTAAAAGACAGTAGATACTATCACATGATCATATGTTTAGCTGAAGACTAACAAAATGTGAAATTTTAGGCGATTTTGAAGAGGAGAATTTCAAACCAAAGAAGATATAGATAGATATATGATACATAACTTATTATTAAACCAACACTAAACAAAGAACATGAGACAGAAACAAGATTTTATTTCAAACATTTTCTTTTCGCTTTTCAAGTTTGGCTGAATTCCATTCCAATCATAATCTACAGGGAAACATGACAAAGACAACGGCCTGAATTCACAAATGATTTTCAACTGTAGACCACGGTAAAAGCACGCTTTGTGGCAAATAAGGACAAAAATTGTACGTGCGTGTACGAGAGAGAGAGAGAGAGAGAGAGAGAGAGAGAGAGAGAGAGAGAGAGAGAGAGAGAGAGAGAGCAATTATTCATATGTACGTATGTGTTGTGTCCCCGGTTGTGTCTAGGTAAGCAAGAGAGGGGGGGAGGGGGGGGGGGGGTGCTTGCATGTGTATGTTTGTATGTATGTGTGCGAGTGGGTGTGTGTATGCGTGTGTGTGTGTGTGTTTGTTGTGTGTACGTGTGTGTGTGTATTTGTGTATGTGAGAGAGAGAGTGTGCGCGTGTGTAATGTGTGCGTGTGTGGTGTGTTTACGTGTGCATGATGTGTGTAGTATGTGTGTGTGTGGCAAGCGCCACAAGAGGAGATTAAGGTTTAAATAATTGAGCCAAAACCTGTCTGCCTTCTTGCAAATTAATTGTTTCTCAACGACCGCGGTGTCACGCGATCGCAAGTTTATTGATGAACTAGCTAGCAACGATCGATCCGCTCAATTTTTCATATAAAACAGCCAACCGGGATAATAATAATAATAGTTTCTTATCCAGCGTTTTATTGATGCTAGTACACCCCAGGCGCTGTATAATAATACCATTACCCCCGGTCACTGGGTTCTTTACAATCCTACTGTTGTAGAGTCGTTACCTATTGACTTGGTCACAACCAGCCGTGCACTTCTCTGCATGTGGTCTACGTCGGGTTTCGCAGAAAATCCTTGCGATGGACGCAAGCGGTGCGGGTGTTTTCATGCACGTACTAGCACGCCGGAGGACGCACGCAAGGGATCGCAGATGCTGGCACACAAGCTTCTAAAACTCTCACGGCCTGTTGTGACCATGATGTAATATGGATCAACTATACAACTGACAAAGGTTTGCTTAATTTTAAGTCAATGAAGAAGAATTCGGAGAATCGAAATGCAATAATCTGAAGTAGATGTATTCGTTGCTGAGCTGAACAATAAATGTGTAGTGGTTTCTCGATAGCTCTGGATCTGTGTCATTTAAAAAAAAACCTCTTGATATGTTATGTTAACTCTTTAGTGCATGTTCTCTCAGAACAAACAATTCAAGTTAAGTTTTATCGTGATATAACTTTAAAAGGTGTAGTTTTCTGGTAAATGGACATATAAATCATATAACAACACAAACAAAGTATGCACATTCTCCGCGTGATATGGGGGTTGTAACAAATGTGTTCATTATTCTGCTCTCATACGATCATATTCGCAGGTTTTCTTGTTATGGGCCGTGGCATAAACATCCACGTCGCTTTTATATATTCATGCGTATCAGTATGTACGGGATAACATTAACTATTCATTGTAATGTTGTATAACATATGATGAAATGATTGTTTTCTAATTTTCTGAGCACTGGTAACCTCCTTTACAAACGGTAATGTCGCAGCGACAAATAATGTCACACCCTCGCATAATGTAAATGATTAAACTAATAAAAGATTTTGGTACGGAAAACAACGAATGCGTTTCAAGACAAGAAAATGCTGCAGAACAAGTCTTGTCCATTCACGTCACAGATACAGGATACTATCGATGTTGGAGAATTAAGGTGAATTGTCTTTTGAAAGTTTACTGAACGTGCAATCCACTAACCAACATCTAAAGTATCTCGTATAGCTAAAATGAATGACAAGAATTGTTCTGCAACATTCTGAAAAAGCATTCATTTCCCGAATATCGATTATGATTTCATACCAAACATTCTAGTACCATATTAAACGTTGATGTGACAACATTATGCATAGTTTCGACATTGCCGGTTGTGAAAACCCCGCTTTCAAAATTGAAATCATCCAGATCGTGTTCTCATTTGTATTTTTCTTCTTCGTAATTATGTTGTTGTGGAAACATAACACCCATTCAATATCATGGTTAAAGAGTAAAGTAACTCGATATTGTTATTGATTACATATTAAATTCAGCATCATTAATCTGCCGGAAGGCACTGTCATTATTTGATGGTATAGTATAAGGCAATACTTCATTTACCTCCAGTCTTATCTATGAATGAATACGTAGCCTCATAACACGGACATTCATATGCACCGAAATTAGATAAATGTAGGTATCGATATTTGACCTCGGGCAGAATCTCTTTTAAGTTAGTCCACATTGTTATAATCATCGTATTCATCTGCTTGTGTGCATGATGGTTTACTTATCTTTTGAATTGTGTAAATGTCATGAAATTATCAACGCATGTCTGTACACTATCTCTTCCCCAGTCTACATTATAATTATTCTGGGGATTTGCGCAATTACGAGGTTGTTTCTGCAGCCGCGCGTTGTTCTAACACTTATGACCATTGATTGGCGCGCGGGGGAAAATGAAGCAGTCAATATTACCAACCTTGGAAGTATGATACTGACAATTCAACAGCGTAATTAGGTGTTCTCCCGTGTATTTTATTTCAATTTTAGTCAAACAACATATGACAATTATTCGTGGATGAACGCTTAACAATATCACGATGCTTCAAATGAATTTCCAATTGACTATATTTGGTAAGCTATTACTGTATACTTTTGATCACAACTACTTATACACAATAATGTACTACAGTAATATTATCAGCCATTGAATATGGAAAGGAACAGAAATAGTCATTGATTTTGCAGATTTTTATATTTCATTTAACTCCTATGACCTCCTCTCGGGGTATAAGTGTACATCAAAAGATAGTGAGCATAAATACAAGTATCAAACATTTCTAAAATATAGAACATAACAAGATATAAAACTTTTTTTTAACTGCCATCCATCGTTTGAAAGGAAAGAAGAAACAAACAAAGGCAAATGAGGCAAATCAATGTGGATGTGGGGAATGGTTTATCAACCACTAGTAATATATTTAATATTTATTAGGTGGTCTGTTGTAATCGACAGATCACCTCTTAATTTCGCTAGAATTTCGTTATTTTTTCTTTCTTTCTTTTACTCTTCCATGCCCCCCCCCCCCCCACTTTTTTTGTGTCATCTATATCTCAACAATGCATGTGTCATGTTGTATCAAATTTCTGGTTACAGCTCGATATTTCGAAGGTTCGTTTATTCCAAAGGTTCGTTATACCGAATGTTCGTAATTCCGAAACACGTAAATTGCCTATACCTCGATGCTCATTAGTCCGAAAACGTAAAAGGGTTCGTTAATCCGAGCATTTGTCGCGTAACGTTCGGAATAACGAACATTCAGCATAATGAGTGCTTCCCAAAAACTTCTATCATGTATAGGTATATGTGTGAACTTGTCAGTGCATTATTTAGTATTTATTAACGTTTTATTTCAACAGGGTAGCCCTTTCAGTTAAACAACTGATCTACCAAGGGGGCCATGTGCAATGAGTGCAATAAAAATGAGTGCAATGGTTAACGATTTCCATGAAAAAAAATATTCTGAATGAGTATGATGTGTATATGTGATTTCATGTCTAATTTAGCCCTTAAATTTACCATGAAGACATCATATTACCTTCTGGATCGAAAAAAAAAAAGAATTTTCATGCATGACGTCACGAACTTTTTTTTTACCCGCTTTTGCCTATCTTAGTAACCCTGTATCAATTTTCTCCCACATTTCAGTATATTGTAGCTGCGACATTGCTGTATGATAGAGGTTTCCTTTTAATTATTAATTTTGATCCTGTCTTCATGGCGTAAAGTTGATTACAGACCTAAGGGGCATTTTTTCGAATCATGATGTGACATGAGGATATTCGATGAGCTGTATCTCGCTCATGTTTTATTCTTTTACAGTAAAATGCTTTGAAATTTTAGTATGTTGTAGCTGGATCTACTTACTTTCATAGATGTGATCTCCGTTTTTTTTATTCAGATGTCGGGATCATGGAGAAAGTTCAGCTTGAATATGGATTTCTAATCCATTCTAGCCCCTGCTATGCATTACGTGTTAAGTGAATAGGAAGATTTGTGGATGAATTGATTAGGACGCCGTTTGAAGAACGCTCGACTCCGGTTCGAATCCTGGAGTGGGTAGGGTCATTACTTTATTCCTTTTTCAATGTATTATTTGTCAACTTCTTTTGCTCTGTCCCTCACTTTGTCCTTCTCCTCGAGATTTTCTTTCCCATTTTTTTTTTCTCTTGCCCCTCTATCTAAAATGCCCATTAAGTACATTTTTATTAGTACATACACGTGACCATTCAGATAAATCTTTCGTGAGCGTTGCCTCTGATTTCGTATGATTAGATGGTATCACCATGGAAGCTGCATGGTTACACCGTGCATTTACCATCCCATGTCTGTGCATGAATTTGACAATACAGACCACCTTATATACTTGTCCACAAGTATGTTTCGTTTCGATTAATTTTACTGGTTTCTTCGCTGAATTAACAGCTTCAACTCGACAAAAATAGGTTAGGGTTAGAATCCGGACTATAATAGAGTTAGACTTAGGGTAGGGTAGGGTTAAGTGAGATCAATATGTGATTTTAGACCAACATTGTGGCCCGAAATCGCAAAAACTAACCTTCTCAGCTGCAACACGAGTTTCAATGGCTTTTCAATATACGTTGAAGTCTAAATCATGCCCTATCTGTTTATATGCCATGTGTATATTTTTGTCACCATGGGAAATGTTTACAAATCCCATAGAACAGCATTTGAGCTGACACAGAAATGGTTAACTCTGTGTGTGTTTGTGTATTGTTGACACCATAAGATAATATGTCCCCATCCCATACATTAACGTTTGATCAGGCATAGGTAAGATTAAGTCCTTACGTGCCATAGGCGTATATTTTTATCACCATAAATAATGTAGAGAATATGGTAGTGTGACATGGAAATGAACAGCACAAGATAGATCAAGATGGAAAAATGATGAGGAGGCCTTCCTTCAGCAGTGGAGAGAAATAGGCTAAATAGAATAGAATAGAAATAATGTACATCCATCCCATCCGCAGAATAGCATTTGACGTGGCATGGGAAGGGTTTAACATGCAATATTTAGCGACACGAATGTGAATGTGAAAATGAATGCTTCTTTACAAGGCAGTTGCCGAACACCATTTCAGTGTGAAAGGACCTTCATTTTAATTCATTTAGTGGTACGAATATGAATCTACCTTTTCAAGGCGGTAGTGGGACACCATTTCAGTGTGAAAGGACCTTCATTTTAATTCATTTAGTGGTACGAATGTAAATGTGAATGACTTTTTATCTTATACAAGGCGGTAGAGGGACATCGCTTCAGTGTGAAAGTACCTTCGTTTTATAGTTCATTTAATGATACGAATGTGAATGTACCTTTACAAGGCGGTAGAGAAACACCGTTTCAGTGTGAAGAGACCTTCACTTAGTTCATTTAGTGGTTCGAATGTGAATGTACCTATACAAGGTGGTAGAAAAACCCCGTTTCAGTGTGAAAGAACCTTCATTTAGGGGTACAAATGTGAATGTGAATGTACTTTTACAATACGGTAGATGAACATCGTTTCAGTATGAAAGGATCTTTCCCAGGCCGCATAAAGCTGTATACATGCAAAGCATGTTAGGTCGACAACATAATTTGCACATTATTGGGCGAAGGAACATGACATTGATGGATGTCGGAAATGAAATACCGTATTGATAATTAGGTGCAATCGAAAAGCGCTGGATAGACGACCTCGTTTCATTCACCCAGTCGTTATCGATATTGGCAGGCAAGGAGGTACAGATAAGTGATAATTGATTACGTCGATTCATGTGAGATTTTAATTTCATTCTGTTAAACCTATCCTATTTTTACTCTTTTTTAAACGCCGTATTAGATTGAATTCTCACCTATACACATGCAACTTTCAGTGGTAGACCTATATACCCCTTTTTCTTGCAAATGAGAAGACACGTGATATTACGTAGCAATGTCATATGACAATCCTTTCCAATTTTTTAATGACATTGCTAATGCCTTGAAACTAGACACGCACATAAACCCACATTCACTCACTCACTCACTCACGCACGCACCCCCTCCTTTACCAAACATCTTCCATCTGTCTTTCACGCATACACACACGTCGATAAACACACGCACATTGTTTTGATCTTTCATTTCATCAAGAAATACTATAAATGTACTAATAGCACATAAAGATACGTTTAACCATAAATGTCAAGCAAATGCAGATTCACCATTTTTATAATGATATGATCCACTATTTAAATTTCAAATAGCCTACAACGTTTAATTTCTACCTTTGAAAAAAAAAACATATACACAAATACGTACACACACATATATATACATGTATATACATAAGCACATATACGATCATTTATGTACACGCACACACAACTACACACATTATGTGTGTACATAGACCATCACTTACGTACACGCATACAAAAACCCACACAATCATGAAGACGCATACACATACATAAACGTACATACACTCATACGCACAAACATACTTACCCACATGTATGCACATACGCATTTTTTTTAGTATTTAGTATTTTGATTTCCTTCAAACCATTTATTACATAAATCATAGTCTTCAATTGATACAAAAGCAATGTGAATTGAATACAATTATCAATACTTTGAAAACAAAATTACATACTCACTGATATACAATCATTCCAGTGTAAAAAAGAGAATGAAATCAGTTTATCAACATATACTCGTACATATACGTACACTCACGTACACACAACCACATACACGGACATAATACACACATACACACACACACACAGACACACACACAGGCACACATACACACACATACACACATACACATATACACCACATACACACACAGACACACACTCTTTTTTTAATTGATTATCATAATCTTGTCAACAAAACTAACATGAATTGATAATTTTACATTCAACTCAATGAGACAATGGATCTAGACACATAGACACAGACACACACACACACACACACACACACGCAGACACACATAGACACAGACACAGACACACACACACACATACATACACACATACACACAAACACGCACATACACACACATACACACATACATGCATACATACACACACGCAATTATACGCATACACAAACAAATACACAGACACACACCGCACACACACATACACACACACACACACACACACACACACACACACACACACACACACACACATAACCATCATGCACATTATTGATTAGCACGGCTGGGTTCCTGATATCATCATGCGCTACTGGCTGCACCATGCAATAATGAGCTCCAAACTCCCTATGATTGGTTTCCCCATCAAAAAGACTCGACGATAATCACTTCCGACAAACAGAGCAGTATCGATATCTATCGGTGCGAACCTACAGCTCTGGAATTTAGCGTTCTTTTCCCGCCTTTTTTGTTAGCATTGACTTCTACCAAATGCTTGGACCACCGTCTTGGAAGAACCATGTCGGAGAGGAGATTAGTTCTGTACGTCTTCGTCTTCATTCTTCACTGCGGATGGAGCCAAAGAGGTAAGACATAAATCTTATTATTGATGTAAATGTTGAAGTCGGTTTTATCCATAGATAGCATTGATATTCGTTTCGCTTGTGTGAGGATTTTTTCTTCAATCCTATCACAATGTATGCTGAGTTTTAAAAATGTCTGTCGTCAGTTTTGTTCGGATGTGACTAAACAATGTGAATCGTAGTTGAAACCTTTTTCCGAGTCTTTGTTCCTCTTCTCTTTTTTTTTTTAATGTTTTTAATTTACATTGTTATTCTTCCACCTGTCTCTCTCCGTCTTTCTTTCTTTCTGTTATTTTGCTTCTCTCTCTCTCCAACCCACTGCCTCCCCACTCTCTCTCTATCTCTTCCCCCCCTCTCTCTCCCCCCTCCCTCCCTCTCTCTCCCCTCATTCTATCTCCCCCTCTCTCTGTCTGTTTCTCTCTGTGTCTGTCTCTGTCTCTCTGTCTGTCTCTCTCTCTGTCTCCGTCTCGGTTTCTCTCTCTTTCTCTCTCTCTCTCTCTCTCTCTCTCTCTCTCTCTCTCTCTTTCCCCACCCCTCTCTCTCCCTCTTTATAAACCTGTTCTTAGGCATAGGTGAATTTCAATATATATGCATGTGTATGTTGGGTGTATGCTTGTGTGATTCTGGTGTGAAAAGCTCTGCTTTTAAGGGTCTTTC
This sequence comes from Arbacia lixula, assembly GCA_963669155.1. Taxonomy (NCBI): domain Eukaryota; kingdom Metazoa; phylum Echinodermata; class Echinoidea; order Arbacioida; family Arbaciidae; genus Arbacia; species Arbacia lixula. The sequence continues at coordinate 20,312,466 of OZ022595.1, read as the reverse complement.
TATGTAATTGTTTGTTTATATATGCATGTCATATTGTTTAAATGGGAAAATAAAATAAATTGAGCTGAACTGATTATTCTAGAAGTAACACGGTGGTCGTGCAATGAATTGTCTTTAATTTCCATAATAGATTTCTGTTTAAAAAACACCATCAGCCATGGCAGTGCTTTAATTTGCGACGCTGTACATGGTTTGCGAGAGTGTGTTTATGATAACTTTACAATCATGGCATTTTGCGATGTGCGTAAATTTACTATGTTTACATAATTTCATTGGGTTAATGTAATCCTGTAACTATTTGTGAGCCACACGTACCTTTTCCCACAAGTAACTCCCACAAATCACATAGAGCAGCAGTTTATCTTGCACACAAAAGGTTTAACGTAACTATCCACCAGTAATAATCACACGAACGCGTGTGCCTTAAAAGCTATAGAACCCCTTTAAAACTCAGTCCATTTATTTCATGTGTTTGGAAAGCAGGTTGTATGATATTATTTCTTGTATAGAAAAGAAAGTGATCTAGGAGTGCAAGCGTCAGGTGTAGGGAGCAGGCACACGTCGTATATATATATATATATATTCCACTTAAGCTTGAGCGGATCTCTCACTGGCTTGGAAACCTGTTGGCGACCTGTTTGAGACGGAGTCTCCGCGATGTCTCCGCCAATGACATAGGACAATGCGATAATTATGACCTTTAGGGCTTGGGCAAACCTGTATTGCACAGTCTGTATTTCCTAATGGCCAAATTGTCGTAGGTGTAGGAACGAAAGTAATTGTGGGTATCTCATTTGCTTGGAATCTCCGCGACGTCTCCGCGACGTCTTCTCAACATCACCGCGACGTCTCCGCGACGTCTCTGCGACGTCTCCTGGAACCTAGCTGGGTCTCCGGGGAGTCGCAAAAACTCAAACATGGTCAATTTTGGGGAGAGAGTTTTTCCAGTCCCCAGCAGGTCTCGGATACGTCTGAAAAGTCGCTTCAGAGATGTCGCGGCGACCCCCACCTCTCGCAACCCCTGGACAATTTGGTTGCCATTTTGTCTGGAAAGGTCGCATTGACCCCTTCAGTGAGAGCGCAAGCCGTTGTTTGATGTCCAGAGTCGCCACGACTGATTAGATCAGGGTGCCTGATTAATTGTCATGAGACTCATTTCAGAATGTCAACATTATTCTATCCCTCTAAAAGCGCCATAAGTAACTTAAAATAGTTTTTAATACCTACTAATAACATGAATACTCTCACAGTGCTCTCTGAGTCAATACTAATGTATTATTAAACGTCCTTAATTAATTAAAGACATATGCACGGCGTCTGTTTTTAAACAGGCGATGTTTGTGGACTGTCAAATGGCCAAATTTCATGCTCCAATTAGTCTTCTTTTAAATCATATGTTTTAAGGCGATGTTTGTGGACTGTCAAATGGCCAAATTTCATGCTCCAATTAGTCTTCTTTTAAATCATAATTAAGTGTCTGCTGGAAGTGTCTACAGAGTCAGAGGAAGGGAAGATGAAATGAAGGATCCGTAAGAGTGTCATTTTCATGGGCAAATATGTTTGGGCTGTGGGCGTCTGATTTTATTGATACTTTAAAGCGAGGCGCTTTACCTACTACCCATCATAGAAAATAATCAACTCTTAAATTACCGCGTGTGTTTATTTGTTACCAGTAATGTCATGAATGTACACACATCTCCAAAGAGAAGCATTGCATTTCGGACAGGAAAAAACAAAGTCCACCCTGAAATTAAGTTGGTTTCAATAAAAATGAGACACGGGCAGGAAACACAATAGTAAAGGCTCGACGAAAATCCGTCAAAGGATAAGAAAGTTATGATCGCTTAAAATGTTGATATTGTGATGTCACGTGCGAGTACTCTCCCATATGTTGTGTGCTGTATGATTCCATAGATGGCTCTTTTTCGGTTTTTGACGAAGGAATATTTTTTTCCACAGAGGTTTGTGTATCAAAACGTGTTCTTAATGATGTATCAAATGCACAGGTAAAATAATGCATATCGTTTTGAGAAAAATCGACATTTTCTAAAAAAAAGTGTATACACAACATATGGGAGAGCATCTCGCAAAGCATGGCGTCACCAAATCAAAATGTTAAACAATCGTAACTTTCTTATCCTTTGACGGAATTTCATCAAACCCTTTTATTTTGACATGCTTAGCCATGCAATGAAATGGCCTTGTAGATTGCAGTCTATGTAACAGTGCGGAACGAGTAAGTGAAGCGTGTTAATTGCGGTCTGAAATATTCATAAGCTTTCCCACTCCATGTTGAGTTATTTCTCACGACATTTCCCCGCTATGTCAGAACACAAGACTACAGATACATTAGCCTAGGTACTAGGCTGTGAGGTGCATGGATACAACCCAGTCTGTTAACAACTGTGTCTAGTAGCACAGACTATGCCCCAGTCCCATCCTCACTAGGTACTAGGCTGTGAGGTGCATGGACACAACCCAGTCTGTTAACAACTATGTCTGGTAACACAGACTAGGTACTAGGCTGTGAGGTGCATGGACACAACCCAGTCTGTTAACAACTATGTCTGGTAACACAGACTAGGTACTAGGCTGTGAGGTGCATGGACACAAAACAGTCTGTTAACAACTATGTCTGGTAACACAGACTATGCTCCAATCACATCCTCGCTATGTACTAGGCTGTGAGGTGCATGGACACAACCCAGTCTGTTAACAACTATGTCTGGTAACACAGACTATGCCCCAATCACATCCTCGCTCCTCCTCTCAAGAAGCCAGAAGAGAAATGACGTAATTAGGGCGTAGTCTGTTTTACCCGACTTAGTTGTTAACAGACTGGGTTTTGTCCATGCAACTCGCAGGCTAGTACCTAGACTACAGATACATCCATACGGATAGCGATTTCTCGTTTTTGTTTGCTATGATGGAAAATTAAATCTTCACACGCCAATGGTGCAATTTTGCACCACTTATGCACACGAAACCCACACAGCAGGATTTTTCTTGGCTCAAAAAGAATTAAAGGGATAGTTCACTTGAGGTTAACTTGGTTTCAATAAAAGTAGATGTGACGTCACAAAATCAAAACTTCGAACAATCGTAACTTTCTTGTCCCTAGACGGATTTCCATCAAACCTTCACTAATATGTTTCTGTCATGTTTCTGCTTTTATCCAAACCAACTTAATTTTAGGGTGGACAATCTCTTTAAGAGGGATTCAGAACTCTGATAAAGCGATTGACCTCCAGCTATATAAAGATAGTTCCGTGATGGGGGGGGGGGGGGGGGCACCGAGGGATTCACAATTATAGTCATGATGAGCGATTCGTTTAGGTCATTGAGTAGAACATGAGCAAAACTGACGTGATATTTCCCGACTGTTGACCATTAGGGCAATTCCATGATAACCCCGTGACATTTTTTGACAAATTTTGATATCTCAAGCACAGATAACAAATAAAGTGTAAAGCCGTAGAACCATATTTTAATATAAATCTTTTATAACTTTCACAACAAACAGTTTTGCCCCCTCCCCAAAAAAAAAAAAAACACCCCACAAACTTACAATATAAGACCAATGAATGCCTACCGTAACGCTGTGGCACAAAAAGAGACATGCCCTTTTGTCGTCCTGCATGAACAGTAAAAACTCTCTTCACTTAACAAACGTATTGATTTTTTATATTGATGAGATCAGGTATATAAATCAAATCCTTTATTAAAGATAATGTGAAAATTAGGGGTAATTTTTAAATGTTAATGGTCATGTCCACTTTATCATAGAATTGCCCAGTATCAGATTTCACTTTTTTCTTTGGTGCACCAAGACAATTCTTTTACTTGACTGTTGTAGCATTTAATTTGATTCCATGTCAACTAAACATAAACATTCAAAGGAAGTACCGGTATATTTACAATAACATAATGCTAATATTGGAGATTTGTTCTATTACAGAATGCCCGAGTGGATGGCAAGAAATACACAACAAATGCTACCAGTCGTTATCATCTCCATCTTGCGCGGGCCAGTCTTCAAGTGGAACTCAATCAGCATTTAAGGATCAGCCAACTGGTGGTGGAGAGTCGGCTACAGATGGAAAGTCAGCTAGCGAAGGGTCAACTAGCAGTGGAAAGTCAGCTAGCGAAGAGTCAACTAGCAGTGGAAAGTCAGCTAGCGAAGAGTCAACTAGCAGTGGAAAGTCAGCTAGCGAAGGGTCAACTAGCAGTGGAAAGTCAGCTAGCGAAGAGTCAACTAGCAGTGGAAAGTCAGCTAGCGAAGGGTCAGCAAGCAGTGGAAAGTCAGCTAGCGAAGGGTCAACTAGCAGTGGAAAGTCAGCTAGCGAAGAGTCAACTAGCAGTGGAAAGTCAGCTAGCGAAGAGTCAGCTAGCGAAGAGTCAACTAGCAGTGGAAAGTCAGCTAGCGAAGGGTCAGCTGGCGAAGAGTCAGCTAGCGAAGAGTCAGCTGTTAGTGGAAAGTCAGCTAGCGAAGGGTCAGCTAGCGAAGAGTCAGCTAGCGATGGAAAGTCAGCTAGCGAAGAGTCAGCTAGCGGTGGAAAGTCAGCTAGCGAAGAGTCAGCTAGCAGTGGAAAGTCAGCTAGCGAAGAGTCAGCGAGCAGTGGAAAGTCAGCTAGCGAAGGGTCAGCCAGCAGTGGAAAGTCAGCTAGCGAAGAGTCAGCGAGCAGTGGAAAGTCAGCTAGCGAAGAGTCAGCTAGCGAAGGGTCAGCTGGCGAAGAGTCAGCTAGCGAAGAGTCAGCGAGCAGTGGAAAGTCAGCTAGCGAAGGGTCAGCTAGCAGTGGAAAGTCAGCTAGCGGAGAGTCACCTAGCAGTGGAAAGTCAGCTAGCAAAGAGTCAGGTAGCGAAGAGTCAGCTAGCAGTGGAAAGTCAGCTAGCGAAGAGTCAGCTAGCGATGGAAAGTCAGCGAGCGAAGAGTCAGCTAGCGATGGAAAGTCAGCTAGCGAAGAGTCAGCTAGCGGTGTAAAGTCAGCTAGCGAAGAGTCAGCTAGCGATGGAAAGTCAGCTAGCGAAGAGTCAGCTAGCAGTGGAAAGTCAGCTAGCGAAGAGTCAGCTAGCCATGGAAAGTCAGCTAGCGAAGAGTCAGCTAGCGGTGTAAAGTCAGCGAGCGAAGAGTCAGCTAGCGGTGTAAAGTCAGCTAGCGAAGAGTCAGCTAGCGAAGAGTCAGCTAGCAGTGAAAAATCGGCTAGCAAAGAGTCAGCTAGCGAAGAGTCAGCTAGCAGTGGAAAGTCAGCTAGCGAAGAGTCAGCTAGCGATGGAAAGTCAGCGAGCGAAGAGTCAGCTAGCGATGGAAAGTCAGCTAGCGAAGAGTCAGCTAGCGGTGTAAAGTCAGCTAGCGAAGAGTCAGCTAGCGATGGAAAGTCAGCTAGCGAAGAGTCAGCTAGCAGTGGAAAGTCAGCTAGCGAAGAGTCAGCTAGCCATGGAAAGTCAGCTAGCGAAGAGTCAGCTAGCGGTGTAAAGTCAGCGAGTGAAGAGTCAGCTAGCGGTGTAAAGTCAGCTAGCGGAGAGTCAGCTAGCAGTGGAAAGTCAGCTAGCGAAAAGTCAGCGAGCAGTGGAAAGTCAGCTAGCGAAGAGTCAGATAGTGGAGAGTCAGCTAGCGATGGAAAGTCAGCTAGCGAAAAGTTGGGTAGCGGTGGAAAGTCAGCTAGCGAAGAGTCAGCTAGCGGAGAGTCAGCAAGCAGTGGAAAGTCAGCGAGCAAAGAGTCAACTAGCAGTGGAAAGTCAGTGAGCAAAGAGTCAACTAGCAGTGTAAAATCAGCTAGCGGAGAGTCAGCTAGCAGTGGAAAGTCAGCTAGCGAAGAGTCAGCTAGCGATGGAAAGTCAGCTAGCGAAGAATCAGCTAGCGGTGGAAAGTCAGCTAGCGAAGAGTCAACTACCGATGGAAAGATAGCTAGCGAAGAGTCAGCGAGCGAAGAGTCAGCTAGCAGTGGAAAGTCAGCGAGTGAAGAGTCAGCTAGCAGTGGAAAGTCAGCTAGCGAAGAGTCAGCTAGCGAAGAGTCAACTACCGATGGAAAGATAGCTAGCGAAGAGTCAGCTAGCAGTGGAAAGTCAGCGAGTGAAGAGTCAGCTAGCAGTGGAAAGTCAGCTAGCGAAGAGTCAGCTAGCGGAGAGTCAGCTAGCAGTAGAAAGTCAGCGAGTGAAGAGTCAACTAGCAGTGGAAAGCCAGTTAGCGAAGAGTCAGCTAGCGGAGAGTCAGCTAGCAGTAGAAAGTCAGCGAGTGAAGAGTCAGTTAGCGAAGAGTCAGCTAGCGGTGGAAAATCAGCGAGTGAAGAGTCAGCTAGCGGTGGAAAGTCAGCTAGCGAAGAGTCAGCTAGCAAAGGAAAGTCAGCTAGCGAAGAGCCAGCTAGCGGAGAGTCTGCTAGCGATGGAAAGTCAGCTAGCGAGGAGTCAGCTAGCAGTGGAAAGTCAGTGAGTGAAGAGTCAGCTAGCAGTGGAAAGTCAGCTAGCGGAGAGTCAGCTAGCAGTGGAAAGTTAGCTAGCGAAGAGTCAGCTAGCGGAGAGTCAGCTAGCAGTGGAAAGTCAGCGAGCGAAGAGTCAGCTAGCGGTGGAAAGTCAGCTAGCGAAAAGTCAGCTAGCGGTGGAAAGTCAGCGAGCGAAGAGTCAGCTAGCGAAGAGTCAGCTAGCGGAGAGTCAGCTAGCGGTGGAAAGTCAGCTAGCGAAGAGTCAGCTAGCAGTGGAAAGTTAGCTAGCGAAGAGTCAGCTAGCAGTGGAAAGTCAGCTAGCGAAGGGTCAACTAGCAGTGGAAAGTCAGCTAGCGAAGAGTCAGCTAGCAGTGGAAAGTCAGCTAGCGAAGAGTCAGATAGTGGAGAGTCAGCTAGCGAACAGTCAGTGAGCAGTGAAAAGTCAGCCAGCGGAGAAAGTTCAGATAGCAAAGAGTCGTCTAGCGAAGAGTCAGTTGGCGGAGAAGGATCCGGTAGCGAGGACTCGATAAGAACATACGAAGACGACCGCTGTGCTTGCTCTGAAGCCGGCGGGGAGTTATTTATTCCAAACTCGGAGGATGAGAAGAGTCTGGTACTAGCAGCACTAAGCCAGGACGAGCCTACTAGCTTGTACGTGAAGCTGGGATGTCATGATATGGAGACCGAAGGGAGCATCGTGTGCGAGGACGGGTCGTCAGATATATTGGGTGAGCGATTGGGGAGCAGTTGTACTAGCAAGATTGCAGTCGCATCAGCTAATAGTAGTAGAAGTAGTACTACCGCGATTGTAGTAGTAATATAGTAGTAGTAGTAGTAGTAGTAGTAGTAGTAGTAGTCGTAGTAGTAGTAGTAGTAGTAGTCGTAGTAGTAGTAGTTGTAGTAGTAGTAGTAGTAAGAGCAGCAGCAGTAGTAGTAGTAGTGGTAGCAGTAGTAGAAGTAACAGTAGAAAAAGTAGTAGTGGTGGTAGTAGTAGTAGAAGTAGTAGTAGTAGTAGTAGTAGTAGTAGTAGTAGTAGTTGTAGTAGTAGTAGTAGTAGTAGTAGTTGTAGTAGTAGTAGTAGTAGTAATAGTAGTAGTAGTAGTAGTAGTAGTAGTAGTAGTAGTAGTAGTAGTAATAGTAGTAGTAGTAGTAGTAGTAGTAGTAGTAGTAGTAGTAGTGGTAGTAGTAGTAGTAATAGTAGTAGTAGTAGTAGTAGTAGTAGTAGTAGTAGTAGTAGTAATAGTAGTAGTGGTAGCAGTAGTAGAAGTAACAGTAGAAAAAGTAGTAGTAGTGGTAGTAGTAGTAGAAGTAGTAGTAGTAGTAGTAGTAGTAGTAATAGTAGTAGTAGTTGTAGTAGTAGTAGAAGTAGTAATAGTAGTAGTAGTAGTAGTAGTAGTAGTAGTAGTAGTAGTAGTAGAAGTAGTAGTAGTTGTAGTAGTAGTAGAAGTAGTAATAGTAGTAGTAGTAGTAGTAGTAGTAGTAGGAGGAGGAGGAGGAGGAGCATGATCAGGAAGATATGGAAGAGGAGGAGGAGGAGGAGGAGTAGGAGTAGTAGTAGTAGTAGGAGTACTAGAAGTAGTAGTAGTAGTAGTAGTAGTAGTAGTAGTAGTAGAAGTAGTAAAAGTAGTAGTAGTAGTAGTAGTAGTAGTAGTAGTAGTAGTAGTAGTAGTAGGAATAGTAGTCGCAGTAGTGATACTAGCAGCAACAGGAGCAGTAGTAGTCGGAGGAGTGTGCATCGCACCAGTAAATCCACTAGCAACTGGCATCACAGCGTCATTAATAATGCCTGATGCTGATCCGGCAGAAAACATCGTGTGACGACAATAGTCATCGCTGTGTTCTGAATTGATTATCTGATACAAACATTTTTTTATAATATTTTATAAAATATTTGTCTATAAAATCTCATCAAATATTCACGGGATTACTTACAAGAATAGTAATTTATGAACCATCACAAAACCTACTTCAAAGAAATTTATATTCCTTGACTTTTAAAGTATGTGTAAATTTCAACTTGATTCGATGTGTAACCTTTATCAAATCGTATTTCAAATGTGTCAAAAATATTGTTTTACACCTAGTTTATACACAGAGATACAAGCACACACAGAAGCGAGTTGACTCGCAGTGTGGAACGTTGGGAATGACAATCCTGCTTTATATTGACTCATACAAATGAATGAGAATGATACATTATGGATATCTACACAACAAAAATACCAGTCACAGCCTTATTCAAACACCTCCAACATCACACTCCACGATTGTCCACTGAATGATTAATAGCAAAACAAATAAATAAAATTGCTTTTTTCATAATGAATGGATCAGTGTTTGATTTACAAGCAATTAAAGAAAATCTCCCTCGGAATTCTTGCAATATTTCATATGACGGTCGTTATGATTAATTTCGTAGCAGTTGTGAATGCTTTATTATGTTTTAGAACATTGGAAGTACAGCTTTCTAGTTTAAGAAAGCACTTTTCAGCTGGTAATTCACTATAGTACGTGTTGGATTTAGCGTGTCAATCCTATGGCTGTAGACCTGCACCTGTAGTAGTCTTCAGGATAGAATGACACAAGTCTACTTTAAGAAGAAGAAGAAGAAGAAGAAGAAGAAGAAGAAGAAGAAGAAGAAGAAGAAGAAGAAGAAGAAGAAGAAGAAGAAGAAGAAGAAGAAGAAGAAGAAGAAGGAGAAGAAGAAGAAGAAAAAGAAGAAGAAGTTTATTAGCAGCGATGACAATATCTTATACAGCACAGTCTCGTTATTTAGGGCTTAAATTTCTGCTACATAAATTATAATTTCATTAGTATTTGTAGCAATTATTCATCATGAAAAATCGAGATTAGTACTAATTGTTACAAAGAGAAGATTTGTAACATCGCAATTTGAGAACTTATTAGATCTCTCGTTGCCATCAATATGAAGATGCGACTGATTCCTTTAAACACATCTATTTTCACATATTTGTTACATTATATTGAAAATGTTAGAATGAGACTACAAAACATAACTTAATATCCATTCATAACTTGGAAAATATTACAATACGATTCATTAAAGTGTGAAGGAATGCGAAATTCCTTGAAGCTTGTTGCGGATTCGCCTGAAAGATTTGAAAAATACATCACAAATACGTTTTTATAACATACACAAAAAATGATGTATGCGAGAGTTAATCATGGCGCCACATCTAAGACAGTCAAAATGTTGCGGGTGATACAGAAAATTAATGAGCTGCTTCAGGTAATTCGATTAAGAGAAACGGCAAACACTTCTAAAACGTTTGCTTTCTTTATAATCTAATTAATTCGACGCGCTTCCTCACGTCAATCATTACAGTATTTCGTCCGGTATTCACCTCATAACTATCTCCATGGTGACAAACGACTTATGATCTCTTTAAATGCCATAACTTACAGTTTTTTTTTAATTTATACGAACGAATCTTATAGAGCTAAGTTTTGTATGACACAGTGAGGGTTAAGTGATTTCGAAGCAGGGATGTGAGAGAGAGGATCGGAATGCTTAAAACATTTTTTTTTGTTTCTGTCTTTCTTTCTATCATTTTTCCTCTCTCTCTTTCTCCCTGTGTCTGTGTTTCTGTCTCTCTGTCTCTCTGTCTCTGTCTTTCTCTCTGTCTGTCTGTCTGTCGCTCTCACGCACACACATTTACACACATATATACACGCACCCACTCACAAATTCGTGGGCACACACACAGACACACATACACACACAAACACAAAAACACATACACAAACACACACCCACAAGCACAAACACACACACTTACGCACACAAACACACCACTAACACAAGGACTAACACACACACACACACCACATACACAAGAACAAACACACACACACACCACACACACGCACAAACACACACGCACACACACACACACACACAAGCACAAACACACATTAGAACTAATTAATCATTGCCATTATTGAATTTTATATTGTGTTTACTCCGGTCACTTTTCAAGGTCCGAACGTATTCCCTCGACATCGTGATATACCATAATCCGACTTTACTATAGATAGC